>PVKS010007114.1:60068-74745 GCA_004027875.1 Aplodontia rufa | reverse complement strand
GGTTTTCATTTGCATTTCTCTGATTACTAATGATTTAGAGGACTTTCTCATGTATTCATTGGCTTGATCAATGTCCTCTGGTGAGAAGTCTCTATTTAGCTCTTTGGCCCATTTATCAATTGGGCTGTTGGTGTTTTTGTAGCTGACATTTTTGAGGATTTTATAGATTCTGGATATGAGACCCTTGTCTGAGGAATCACAGTCCATGATACTCTCCATTTCTGTAGGAAACCTCTTGACTCTTTTGATTGTTTCATTGGCAGTACAAAAGCTTTTTAGCTTTATGACATCCCATTCACTGATTTTTGACTTTACTTCCTTCACTTTCAGAGACCTGTTGAGAAAGTCTTTGCTTACTCCTAAATGTTGAAGTGTTGGACCCATTTTTTCTTCTATCAATTGCAATGTAGCTGGTTTGATACCAAGTTCCTTGATCCATTTTGATTTGATTCTTGTGCAAGGAGAAAGATATGGGTCTAATTTCAACTTTCTGCAGGTGGATGACCAGTTTGTCCAGCACCATTTGTTGAAGAGGCTGTCACTTCTCCATGTAAAAGTTTTGGCAAAGTATGAAACCTGAGGAGGTGTTTATGGGAACCCCTCACTTTGTAACTCTGTTGGACAGAAGTGTGGGCAACCTGGGAACTTGACACTTGCAACTGGCTTCCAAAGTGAGGGCAGCCTTCTGGAACAGAGCCCTTAAACCAGTAGAGTCTGACTCTAACTCTGGGTGGTACCCCTAAATGGAGTTGAATTGTAAGACACCCCCACCCCCCAGTTCACATCAGAATTGGTTGGTGTCAGGAGAAAAAACACAACTCATTTTGGTGTAAGCCAACAAAGGGAGTGCTAATTTAAGAACTATTTCTGATAAAGTGGAATTTGCCTGAGATTTAAAGGCTGAATAGAATTAAGCAGGTTAGAAGGATATGGAGGGAAAATAGTATATATGAAGATGTGTGACAAGAAAGAACTTGGATCCATTCAGCCAGGTTTCAGGATGAAGTAGAAGAAGATACATGGTAATAGCTTGACATGAGATTTAAGAGTAGTCTGGGGTTGTTGCACACTGAATTTAAGGAACCTCATGGATTATAAACCATGCTCTTTTACTTTGTTCTCATTATTGACAAAACCATGAATCTTATTTACTTTAATCTTTGTGAATATTTGTCATTCTATCATTTATAGATGTGTTGTTGCTTTATCTTGGATAAGTGATCCCCAAGGGCCCATGTATTGAATTGTTGATCCCTAGTTTGTGGCATTTTTCGGAAGTGGTGGAAGCTTTAGGAGGCAAGGCCTTGGAGAAAGAAGCTAAATAGTTATAACATGCCTTTGAAGGAGATATTAGGAGCTCAGTCCCCTCCTGTTTTTCACTTCCCAGCTGCCATGAGGTGAGCAGTTTCCTCTGCCATGCACTCCCACCACATTGTGCTGCCTCCCCACCGGCCAAAAAGTAACAGGCTGACCATGGACTGAAACCTCTGTAACTGTGAGTGAAAATAAAGCTTTTCTCCTCATATGTTGATTATCTCAGGTGTTTTGTTGCAGAGACAGAAAGCTGACTAATTCAATTGTGTGCAGAAAGCTCGAACTCTTCTCTTAAGAGTAATAAGGTCAATTCTGTTATAACAGCATATATTTGTTTCTCAGAATAGAAGAATTATACAGAATTGCAATGGAAACCAAAAGGCTTATAGGAAAAAATGTTGCATAACACTTAAAAACTTTATTAATGAAACACTAAAAAAAGAGATGCAAAACAAAAAATGGAAGCAGTTTTATTTATGTTAAATGACCAAGAAACACACAAATACTACAATAAATATGAAGCTTTATCTTAAAAAGGACCCGATGTTTGCTTGTGATGCTGGTAAGGTTACAATTTGTGAGTTATTGATAAGTGGAAGAAGGACCATTATCTGAAGTCAGATGGAAAGTTGTAATACCACATATGGATAGAAGTGGCTCTTTGTTTGATCCAAACTTCAATTATATGATTTAGTGTCTAAAATTCTGGAGAATGTTTTTCTGCCTTCCAGGCATAGAGTTAGAGTAGATGCCTGTTTCTTCAAAGTACAGAATTTAATCTAAATTTTTTTTTGTAATTATCTTATTTTCATTTGTGACTTCATCCAACACCTGAAATCTTTGGGAATTTTTCTCCTTGTTTGAAATGACCAAACATGCCCCTGCTATCACTAAAAGGAAGCAGTTATGAAGGCTTTTTTGATTTCTATTTAAAGTCTTTGTGTATGCATCATGACTTCTTCTCCTAAGAAAGGTGGTTTCTAATTTTCTCACCATTTGATCTTCAATACATGTGCCTCACAATCTATCTCCTCTTCTTTTATAGGCCTTGTTCTTTTTGACTTTCTAACCCCTGATGTCAATCCAACCACAGGCCTTTCTTTTGTTTCCCATTGTTGTCTCTGATGTTTGGCAATGTGGAGTCCTTCATATCTGCTATTCAGGATACAGCACATGTTCTCTCATTGCATCCAAATGCTCTCAAAAGCTTCTCAATCATAGAAGCTTTCCTTTGCCTGTACACGTGGCATTTTGAACTAGGATGTTTAGACAAATTTAACATGATAAATGAATTTTTTAATGGAAAAGTTTATTAATTCAAAAATAGCAAAGCAAAAAATCTCAAAGTTTAACACTTGCAATGAGTATGAGAGTTAGTAGATGTTTAAGGTGTAAGCATCTACATATTCTGTGTATATTTCTACTCAACTCAGCTGATCTGGATAAAAGTTATTTTTTGTTTGGTTTTACCTTAAAGGTGTTTCCTGCAGATAATTATGCACAAGCAAATGCAAAATTCACCTTATACTCAAATTATTCCCTAATTTATCAATACCTTGGAACACATTTGCATTTTTCAAAACAAACACGATTGAAATATTGACTGTATTTACTTACTCTTATTCTCAAAGTCTCCCAGTAGAATATACAAGTTTTGGAAAATAGAAAAAACACCTGCAATAGACTATAAAATAAATTTCAATCCTGCAGATTTGCAGTAAATAAATTTTTGATAAGATAGAAAATAATGAAATAAACATTAAGTAAATTATTTCATTTATAGTCTAGATCTTGAATAATATTTTAAACCTATTTTGTAATGATTTAATTGTATTCCAAGAAATGACAGTGATATTTATATCACTTCTTTGTTTTCTATTTATATCTGTCCACCCATCTATCTCTCCACCCATTTGCCTTGTGTTAATTCATTCTGAATATAGGTGCATATATGGCAAGTATAAGAACCAAGAAACTCATTTTGGAGTATTTTATATTTTAAAAATTTCAGTTTTAAGCATAATAGAAATAATGTATGAATAGAATTTAAAAGTAAATCTATTAATCTATACATGGAATTTAAAAGAGCATCGATTAATCTTTATAACAACTATACATCTATATTAAACATTTCTATAAAGGGTCTTGTGTTTTAGTTTTGGATCCTATGACAAAGAAAAATTGGTTGCTGTGAATAGTGAGTTATATTTTGTTTGATAACTACTAAAATTAGAATTCTTAATAGCCGATGGCGAAAAGTTCACAACTAATTTTCAGATAAAAACATAGATTATTTCCATCACAAAATAAATCCATTCTGAAAGTTTAATTCAAGTCACATACACATACACACACACAAATACACACAGAGGGAGAGACAGAGAGAGAGCATAATAGGAAATAAACATTTATTACATATTTTTCTTAGATCAGAAATTCTGGTAGATGCTTTATGTTTTCTTAATTGAGAAATTTATTTTTTAAACAACCAGATAAGTTTTTAACAAGATAATATAAAATGTATATAGATTCTGAAGATTAGATTTACACCCAAGAGTGCCCTTCCCAATTACCCACCCTTATCCCTCCCTTCCCCTTCTCACAACATCTCTAAAAATGTATTAGGCTGTATAACATTACACCTCATCTAGATTTAACACATGATAATAGACCATCTTTCTCAATGTCCCAGGTCTAGTTCCAGCCTCCACAGATGAGTGAAGACATTGGACCCTTGGTTCTCTGGGTTATGCTGATTTCACTCAGCATAATTTCTTCCAGAGCCATTCATTTATCTTCAAAGGCTGCAATATCATTGTTTCTAATTGCTGTGTAAAATTCCATGGTACCACAGTTTTTGGATCCATTCATCCAGTGAGGGACATCTGGGTTGTTGCCATAATTTAGCAATTGTAAATTGAGCTGCTATGAACATAGATATTACTGTGTCATTATAATGTGCTGATTCTAAATCCCCTGGAAAAATAACCCAGGAGAGGAATAGCAGGATCATACGGTGGGCTCATCCCTAGGTTGTTGAGGATTCTCCACACTGCTTTCCAGATGGGCTGTACCAGTCTGCAGCTCCACCAACAGTGTGTTAGTGTGCCTATCTCTCCACATCCCTTCCAGCATCTATTATTGTTTATTTTCTTCATTTTTGCCATTCTGACTGGCGTGAGGTGATATCTTAAAGTAGTTTTCATTTGCATTTCTCTTAATACTAGTGATTTAGAGCACTTTCTCATGTATTCATTGGCTTGATCAATGTCCTCTGTTGAGAAGTTTCTATTTAGCTCTTTGGCCCATTTATTAATTGGGTTGTTGGTGTTCTTGTATTTGAGATTTTTGAGGATTTTGTAGATTCTGGATATGAGACCCCTGTCAGAGGAATTATAGCCCATGATTCTTTCCATTTCTGTAGGAAACCTCTTGACTCTTTTGATTGTTTCATTGGTAGAACAAAAGCTTTTTAGCTGTATGGCATCCCATTCACTGATTTTTGACTTTACTTCCTTCACTTTCAGAGACATGTTGAGAAAGTTTTTGCCTCCTCCCAAATGCTGAAGTGTTGGACCTAATTTGTCTTCCATCAGTTGCAAGGTAGCTGGTTTAATTCCTAGCTTCTTGATCCATTTTGATTTGATTCTCCTGGGCTTTTCTTCTTTGGTAGACTTTTAATTGCAATATGGATTTCAGTGCCTGTGATTGGGCTATTTAGAAATTCAATATCCTCCTGATTCAATTTAGGGATGTTGTATGTGTCAAGAAATTTATCCATTTCTTGCAAATTATCAAATTTGGAGGAGTATAGGTTTTCAAAATATGATCTTATAATTTGTTGATTTCCATAGGGTCAGTGGTGATGACTCCCTTTTCATTGGAGATTTTATTGATTTCCTTCATTTCTCTCCTTCTTTTGGTTAGATTCGCTAATGGTCTCTTGTTTATTTTTTCAAAGTACCAGCTCTTTGTTTCATTAATTCTTTTTTATTGTTTTTTTGTTCTCAGCTCTTTGTTTCATTAATTCTTTTTTATTGTTTTTTTGTTCTCAATTTCATTAATTTCATCTCTGATCTTGATTATTTCCTGTCTTCTGCTGGCTTTGGGGTTAGATTGTTTTTCCTTTTGAAGGGCTTTGAGATGGAGCATAAGCTTATTTATGTGGGATCTCTCTTCATTTTTAATGTGGGCACTCAGTGCTATGAATTTTCCCCTTAGGAAAGCTTTTATGCTGTCCCAGAGATTTTGATATGTTGTGTCTTCATTTTCATTGTCTTCCAAAAATTTTTGTATTTCTTCGCTAACGTATTCTTGGATCCATTCTTCATTTAATAGAGTATTATTCAATCTCCATGAATATGAGTGTTTTCTGTTATGATTTTTACTGTTGATTGCTAGGGTCATAGCATTGTGTTCTGAAAGGACACATGGGATAATGTCTACGTTTTTATATTTGCTGAGATTATCTTTATGAACCAGAATATGATCTATTTTGGATAAGGACCCATGTGCTGCAGAGAAGAAGGTGTATTCTGCTAACTTGGGATGGAAAATTCTATATATGTCTATTAAGTCCATTTGAGTTATTTAGGCTGGTGATTTCTTTATTGATTTTTTGTTTTGATGATCTGTCTAATGGTGACAGTGGAGTGTTGAAGTCTCCCAGTATTATTGTGTTGAGATCTATGAGTGGTTTCATATCATTGAGTAATTTATTCACATAGTTGGGTGCACTGTTGTTTGGAGAGTAAGTATTTACTATGGTTTTTTCTTCCTGTTGAAGGGTTCCTTTTAGTACTAAGTAGTGGCCTTCTTTGTCTCTTCTGATTGATTTATGTTTGAAATTTACTTTGTCAGATATAAGTATAGTGACACTGGCTTGTTTTCTTGGGCTGTATGCATGGTAGATTTTTTTCCATCCTTTCACCCTTAATCTGTGGATGTCATTGCCTGTTAGGTGAGTTTCTTGTAAGCAGCATATGGTTGGATTTTGATTTTTGATTCAATCAGCAAGTCTGTGTCTTTTGAGTGGTTCATTTAGACCATTTACATTTAGTGTTAAAATAGAAGTGTGTAGTTGATTCATAGTGATTGCATCTTATTTAGCTAGTTCTGTGGTTGCCTTGGTTAGTTATTGCTGGGTGATTCCTTTACTGAATTTCTTCAGTTTGTGGGTTTTGTGTATCAATTTCTTGTTCTTTTGTCTGGAGTGTTTCCTTGAGAAGTCTTTGTAGGGCAGGTTTTCTGTTGACAAATTCTGCCAGTTTTCTTTTATCATGAAAAGTTCTTATTTCTCCATCAAATTTGAAGCTGAGTTTTGCTGGGTATAGAATTCTAGGCTGCATGTTGTGGTCATTTAGACATTGAAAGATATCTTGCTTCCAGAGTATGGGTTGAAAAGTCACAGACAATTCTTATTGGCTTGCCTCTGAATGCGATTTGGCATTTCTCCCTTGGTGCTATTAATATAGTTTCCTTGGTATCCTTGTTGTACATTTTGAATATGATGTGTCTTGGTGAGTTTCTCTTTTGATTAGGCCTATGGGATGTCCTGTAAGCTTCCTGGATGAGCATGTCTGATTCTATTTTTATGTGAAAAATATTTTCATTCAAAATTTCTTTGAGAATATTCATCATACCATTGGTGCATGTCTCAATTTCTTCCTGTATTCCAATTACTCAGATTGTTTCTTCTCATTTCATCCCAGACATTTTTAAAATTCTGGTCATGATCTCTTAATTGTTTTTCTTTTTGGATGTCGGTGAGCTCTAGCTTGATCAACCTGTCATCATTGTCAGATGTTCTTTCTTCAATAGCAGAGGTTCTGTTTTCTACTGAAGTTAGTCTATTATTGAATTCTTGCATGGTCCCTCTCATGTCATTGACTGCAGATTTTAAGTCTGTAACTTCTTTTTTGAGGGAATCAATTTCTTTAATGATCGAGTTTCTCAATTCTTGAGTTTTCTCATTTATTCCCTTCATTATCTCTTTTAATTTGTTGTTCCTTTTGTTATCAGCTCATTAATATATTGTTCTAGATTTTCATCCTGGTCCCTGGCCATAGCCCCCTTACTAGGGGAGTTTTGGGGTTGATGTGAACCTCTTCGAGTTTGATTTCTCATGTCTGAAGAGATTCTTCTTTCTTACTTGACTGGTGAACCCTTTGTGGAAGAAATACAAGACTTGGTGGTTCTTTTTCCTGTCTCCTGCCTTAAGGACTAAGCTGTTGGATTGGGAAATCTGTCCAGTCCCTTACCTGAAATGGGGTTTTGTCAGGAAAGTTGATTTCAAAAGACTACCCCCTTTACTGTGGAGTTTTTGTTATCATTACAGATTTCCAACACCTCATGCACTAGTAGCAAATTGTCAATATGTACAACCAAAGCTTACAATAAACAGTAGTAAATTAGTTATTTAGAACAGACTATAATAGACTTTGAATTCAGCCTATGCTACTAGTGTTAGTGATAATCAATATTTTTGGCAGCACTAGTATTTAACTATCACATATGTCAGACTTCAAGAACAAATAAGTGTTATTTAGATTAACAATCACAGCAGTAATCGTTATGCAGCCTTAACAGTGGGGGGTTGAAGAGAATTAACTAATTGGGAGTCAGAAAGGGAGGGTAATTCTGGTGAAATTAAGAGAGAAGATTATATACACCAATTATGGATGGTGAGAAAGTGGAGGAGGTAAAGAAGTTGCTGCAGAAAGAAAAAGAAATTGCTAAAAGGAAAAATTTTGAAAAGAAAATTTAAAAAAATAAAATTACTAAATTTAAAATAAAGGAAAAAAGAAAAAAGTAGAAAGGAAAATACAGCTCCGAAGGGAAGCTAGGATAGCTGTGGCCTAATGTAGGAAGGGTAAAAGAGTTATTACTAAGATTTGGGTGACCATTTAAGGGAAGAATTTATCCCTGTGAATTATGCATGTCAGGCATAATATATTTCAAATACTATATGCACTGACCAGAATCCTTCTTCTCAAGAATGAGGACAAAGATAGACAGGATGGATAAGAGGGAATAAGAGAGATGAAAAATAGGGAAAAAGAGAAAGAAACCTAAAAACAGCCTATCAAAACAGGAAGAAATATTATTATTATTTTTTCCTAAAAGAAGGAAAAAAAGAAAGAAAAAAAATGGAAGTGTAGGGGGATAACCACCCCCAGAAATTAACAGGACAGGGAAACAAAAACAGCTAGTGTTTTTATATATCAAAGAACCAGTAAACTTTTCCAGTTATCTCATTAGTACACATCTAGAACATGCAAGCAACAACAGCAACAACAATAACAAAGAATTCTTAATAGTAAAAACTTGAAAGTATAATCAGTAAGAGTGTCTCTGGTCCTTTTGGGAGGAGAACTTCACTGTCTGTCTGGGTGTGAAAGGCTGGTTCTCTCAGTTGGGACTTTGAGGGGATCTGAAAGTGAGAAGTCTTATGTTTTCAATGCTCCATCTGGTGGTGGTTGCCAAAACTGATTCCTGTGACATTAGAGCTGGGGCAAGAAGATCCACGGGCTTAACAGGGAATGTTCTTCTGTCTGTAGTGGGATTGGTTAGCACTGAGCAATGTTTCCCTTTACTCTACTAACCCAAACCCCTTACGTGGAAAGGATTCAGGGCCTGACCCAAGCCTTCTCCTCCCGATTCAGCCTGTAGTCTATGGTCAGCTCCAGACGCAGTTTTAAGAGCCTGCTTTGCAGACCTAAGGAGGGCTGGCCCTGGTTGGGGAGTGTGGAATCCTCCGAGGGGTTTAAAGATGGATGCTCGGCTCCCATGCCCTCGCAGCTCCCACATCTGCTTCCACAGCGCAACCTGCTTCTCTGTGCTAGTCTGCGGGCAGCTTCCAGACACTGATCTCGCCGCCAGACAGAGATCCGAAGTAAATAAGCTTATGCTACATCTCAAAGCCCTTCAAAAGGAAGAACAATCTAACCCCAAAGCCAGTAAAAGACAAGAAATAATCAAGATCAGAGCCGAAATCAATGAAATTGAGAACAGAAAAATATTAAAAAGAATTGATAAAACAAAGAGCCGGTACTTTGAAAAAATAAACAAGGTAGATAGACTATTAGCCAATCTCACTAATAGAAGGAGGGAAATAAAGCAAATCAATAAAATCTCCAGTGAAAAGAGAGTGGTCATCACTGACCACATGGAAATCCTACAAATTAGATAATATGGAAGACATGGACAAATTTCTAGACACATACAACATCCCTAAATTGACACAGATTGATATTGAATTCTTAAACAGCCCAATAACAGGCACTGAAATCCATACAGCAATAAAAAGTCTACCAAAAGAAGAAAAATCCAAGACCTAATGGTTTCCCTGCTGAGTTTTACCACAATTTTGAGGAGGAACTAACACTTCTCCTTATTAAGCTATTCCAAGAAATTTAAAAGGAGGGAACTCTCCCAAACACTTTTTATGAAGCAACCATAGCTCTGATACCAAAACCCAACAAGAACACATTAAAAAAAGAAAACTACAGACCAATATCCCTGATGAACCTGGACACAAAATTCCTTAATAAAGTTCTAGCAAACTGTATTTAAAAGCATATCAATAAGATAATTCATCATGATCAAGTGGGCTTCATCCCAAGTATGCAGGGCTAGTTCAACATATGCAAAAAAATTAATGTAATTGATCACTTAAACTGAATTAAGAACAAAATCCATATGATCATCTCAATAAATGCAGAAAAGGTCTTTAATAAAATCCAACACCCTTTTATGCTCAAAACTCTAGAGAAGATAGGGATCAAAGGAACTTTTCTAAACTATGTAAAGGCTATATATGCTAAACCCTCAGCTAGTATAATACTAAATGGAGAAAAGCTGAAAGCATTGCCACTAAACCTGGGAACAAAACAAGGCTTCCTGCTCTCACCACTTTTATTTGATATAGTTCTTGAGACCCTAGCTGGAGCAATAAGGCAAGACAAGGAAATCAAAGGTACAATAATAGGAAGAGAGGAAGTCAAACTCTCCCTTTTTGCTGATGATATGATCCTGTATCTGGAAGATCCGAAAAACTCCACCAGAAAACTGCTTGAACTTATAAACGGATTTAGCAAACTGGCAGGCTACAAGATCAATACCCATAAATCAATAGCTTTCCTATACTCTAACAATAATAGGACAGGAGAAGAAATCAGGAAATCAGTCCCATTCACAGTATCCTTGAAAAGAATAAAATACTTGGGAATTAAACTAACAATAGAAACCAAAGACCTCTACAATGAAAATTATCAGACATTGAAGAATGAAATCCAATATGACCTGAGAAGATGGAAAGTTGTTCCATGCTCTTGGTTAGGCAGAATTAATATAATAAAAATGGCCATTCTTCCAAAAGCACTTGAAATCCCCATCAAAATACCAATGCCATCCTTTACAGATATAGAAAAAGCAATTCTCAAATTGATTTTGAACAATAAGAAACCCAGAATAGCCAGCACATTACTAAGCAAGAAAGACGAAACAGGTGGTTTTGCTACACCAGATCTAAACCCATGCTATGGAGCTGTAGTAACAAAAACATCATGGTATTGGTATCAAGATAGTATGAAGACCAATGGAATAGAAGATCCTGAAATAAACTCACAAATATTTAAGCATCTGATCTTTGACAAAGAGGGACAAAATATAATATGGAGGAGAGACAGCCTTTCCTACAAATAGTGCTGGACAAATTGGACAGCCAGTTGCAGAAAGTTGAAATTAGACCCTTATCTTTCACCTTGCATGAAAATAAAATCAGAATGGATCAGAGAACTAGGAATTAAACCAGCTACCTTACAACTTGCCAGAAGATAAGTTAGGACCAACACTCCAGCATTTCAGAGTAGCAAAAACTTTCTCAATATGTCTCATGAAGTGAAAGTAGTAAAGTAAGAAAATCAGTGAGTGGGATGTCATAAAGCTAAAAAGCTTTTGTACAGCCAAGGAAATGTTTAAATTTGTCAAGAGATTTCCTACAGAATGGAATCATAGACTATGATTCTTCTGACAGGGGACTAATATTCAGCGTTTACAAAACTGTCAAAAATCTCAACCTCAAAAACACTAACAATCCAATCAATAAATGGCCCAAAGAGCTCAATAGAAACTTAAGAGAGGACATTGAACAAGCCAATGAATACATGAGAAAGTGCTCTAAATCACTAGTAATCAGAAATTTAAATGAAAACTACATTAAGATTTCACTTCACATCAGTCAGAGTGGCAAAAATGAAGACCATAAACAATTATAGATGCTGGGAGGGGGGTTGTGGAGAGATAGGCACTCTAGCACACTATTGGTGGAACTGCAGACTGGTACAGCCCCCTTGGAAAGCAGTGTAGAGAATCCTCAAACAATTAGGGATGAACCCACCATATGATCCAGCTATCCCTCTCCTGGGTATCTTTCCAGGGGAGTTGGAAGTAGCACATTATAGTGACACAGCACTATCCATGTTCATAGCAACTCAATTTACAATAGCTAAATTATGGAACTAACCCAGATGCCCCTCTCTGGATGAATAGATACAAAAACTGTGGTACATATGTGTACCATAGAGCTCTACTCAGCAATTAGAAACATGATATTGCAGCTTTTGATGGTAAATGGATGGAGATGGAAGAAATCATGCTGAGTGATGTTAGCCTAACCCAGAGACTCAAAGATCAAATGTTCTTACTCATTTGTGGAGGCTGGAGCTAGACCGAGGCCTATGTGAAAAGTGGTCAACCCCCATGTATTAGACCCAGCAAAGGCACAGTAACAAATAACCTAGGGCATTCATAGAAATGTATTGGGAAGAAGGGGGGAGGGAGCAGGTGGGGAGGGGTGAGAATAGGAGAATAGGGGGGATCTAGGGGTAAATCTAATTTGAGAATATATATATGTCATATTGTTTCTTTGGATGCATTTCTGAGTATACAATAATTAAATTTCTTAATTAAAAAAAGAAATAAAGGGAGATTGGTGGATGAAAGAACCTAGGGGTCCGGAGCACAGAGGGAGGGGGAAGTGCTGGGGCATGATATTGGCCAAATTGTATTGTTATATTGTGGTATATATGAATATGTAACAATAAATCCCATCAATATATACAACTATAATGTGCCAAAAGAAAAGGTGGGAAAGAAAAGATTACGTACACACCACTAACAGAAATCATAAATCTTTAACAATAACACAAAATAGAAATTGAGTTAATTTACAGAAAACCACAAAAGTGACACATAAAAAGATTCTAATGAAGAAATACATGATGTTTCTGATTGAAAAACTGTTGTAAAGATAGGAATTATTTACCAAAGTATTGACATTATATGTTAATATTATGAAGCTAAAAGAATCAATAAGGTGATAATGTAGAGAAAATGGTCTAGAAGGAGCTCTGGAAGACATAGAAATTTAGTGTATGAAAAGTTAGAAGTACTGAAGTGTCTATTACCCTACTTGCACAATCATATATTTAGATAGGAAGATAGATAGATACTTACAGAAACTTCTGCAAATAGAGATTGGGGCTTTATTTTATTCACACCTAAGACAGCCCTTGGCGTTGGCTTCACCCTCAAATGACATTGTAAGAGGCATATGGATAAATCCTACAGGAGCTGTGGGATTGTGCTACAGGTTAGGGAGTCAGAACACTGAATCTCCAACTTATATAGAAGGAAGAGGGGCTGGAGCAGTGGTTCAGCTGTTATAGTTCTTGCCTGGCATGTGCAAGGATACAGGTTTAAACTCCAGCACCACGTACACAATAAAGTGTCAGAGTAATGAAAGCCACATGAAAAACTAAATAAAAATTGATATTCATTCTCTCTCTCTCTCACTTCCCTCTTCCTTAAAAAAAGAAAAACAATAGAAGAAGGTAGTATATCTGTCCATCCTCCATATAGTAGGATTCTTGCCTTTGAAATGCAAATAACTTTTTGCGGGGGGGGGGGGGTATGATAAAATTGGCTCTCCAAATTTGCAACCCAGGATTTTCTATCTTCGGAAATGTTAACACATGGGAAGATAATACTCTAATTCCAGTGGTGAAAGCATTATTCAGTAACTCGTTTCCTTAACTCAGTTTTCTATTATTATAATCTGGATCTAGAATGTCCCCTAAAGATTCATGTTGAAAGCTGGTTGTGCTATTGGGAGGTGCTGGAAATTTTACAGGTAGGTCCTAGTTGGAAGATGTGGTTCATTGGGTTTGTATCTTAGAAGGATCTGTCTTATCACAGGTGCCTTTTTGCTCTCTCTGCTTCCTGGCTGCCAGGAGGTGAACAACTTTACTCTGCCATGCCCTCCTGCCATGATACACTTACTCACCACAGACCAAGAAACAGTGGAACCAGGTGACCATGGACTGAAAATATCTTAAACTAGAAGCCCAAAAAACTCTTTTCTCCTGTACGCTGTTTTCTCAGGTATTTTGTTGAAGTGATAGAAAGTTGACTAACACACCCTTTCTGGAATGTAACCCTTTTACTTTTAGTGTTAAGAGGTATATTATCTTTGGATGAGAACAATTACCTTCACCATTAAGGAAACAAATAGTTGAAGATATACTACTCAGACATATGAAAAGGAATTATTTTCTTGTGAAGGTAGAACCAAATATCCTGTATTTTCATAGTGTATTAATAATGTGCATACTTCAGAAAGACAGGATTTGTAGAAAAACTGAGAGCTCCAGGTATTTCCCATAAGATACATAAAATGTATGCTTTTGGGGTTGGGGATTTAGCTCCATGGCAGAGCACTTGCCTAGCATGCACAAGGCCCCAAGTTCGGTCCTCAGCCCTGAAAAAAATTAAAAAAAAATAAATAAAATGTATGCTTTTTAACAAACATATAGCAAAGACTTTTTTAATAAATGAAACTAGAAAAATGAGGATAAAATTTGGGTAACTTCATCAAAATGCTTAAAGAATTATACTTGAAAAATCAGATTATAGAACTGGGGATGTACCTGTGTGGTAGAGTGTTTGCCTAGTATGTGAAAGGTCCTGTGTTCAATCTCCAGCACTAGAGGGAAATAAAAGAAGGAAAAAGAAAGGAAAAAAATCAGATTATAAACAGTCTGAAGAAAATAGAAATTAATCAAATGTCTTTATGAGTAAAACTTTTCCAGCCTTATAGGTAATACAAAAGTCTGGAAGGAAAATATAATAGATTTGATCATATCAAAATATGAAATGTCCTTAAGCCAAGTACATAAATTAAAAGGCAAACAAAAATTATTCCAAAAAATATGACAGGAATAAACATTTCCCAAAGGTAGGATTGCTTTAGTAAATTATTCCTTTTCTGTGTGTGTATGTGTGTGTGTGGGGCGGGGGGGGG
>PVKS010007114.1:0-59968 GCA_004027875.1 Aplodontia rufa | reverse complement strand
AAGTGGTCAGTGTGGGCTAATAGTCCTACCTATAGAAAAGCTCTGTGGATGCAAAAAGATCCAGAGCTATTGATGTTCACAGAAAACCTCAGAACCAAAGAGACTAAAATACAGTTTTAAATATGAATTTTATGCTGTGCTGGTAGGGTAGCAATTTTTGATATGTAACCAATGAGAGACTTTTGGGGATCTTGCCAAGATTGGGTACAGATCATCAGTTTATTTTCAATAGACAGTAATGAGCTGGTAAAATCTTTCCTGAATTTCCAGGACTCACAAATAATGTTACAAAGCATGATATTATTAATGCTTCACATTTTGACCAGGAATGAAGGATTTTTGGTAAATCTTATATTCAATAAAATAACTCGAGCCAGTTCTACGCTTGCTGGAATTAACTCTTGAACTTGAATTATTAGAAGGAGATGGCCTTGCATGGAGATCAGACATCAGATATGGGATGACTTTTTTCAAGAGTGATGAGCCCATCAACAGCCCTTCATAAAGTGACCAATTCATTAACTGATACAGCTTTTAGATTGTGCTGTATACTACATATCCATCTCACAGCTACCACTGCATATGTGCATAGAGAATGCATCAGATATATCCTGGGACTTGAAGGACATTGTTGTAAATGTTCATTTAAATGCAAATTAATACACCAGCTGTTGTTGCTCCTGGTATTGGCAACTTTAAGGAGACATTTTATCCTAACAACCAGAGGATATTGATAACAAAGTTCCATTTTATAAGGAAAAAACAAATGATCAGGAAGCATAGGAGCAATATTTCATCCAAGTTCATATACTTCACACATAAGAATGCCCTTTTAAAAACAGTTTAGAAGGACACAATCAATAGCTTCAAAAGATTTGAGCAAAATAACTATCATCACCAAGATGAATGAGGTCAGCACTCTACAATGTTTAGTAGGTTCTATTCTAGGCAGTGATTTTGTTCCATAAGTTAACAGAAAGTGCATTTGAGAAGTCAGTGATCTAACCCTCCAACTTAAGCTCATTGCTGTTAAGTCAAATTTGTATGGATTGTCTCTAATTTAACCAAAATTATTTTTAGATTATTAACGTGATATTCTGTTTTACATGGCAAATATTTATTTCAATGTCTATGTTCCTTTTGGGATGTTATCATCAGACTATTTTAAAACTCTTCAGCTTCTGACAGATTTGAACTTTTGACATGTAGGATTATTTCTCACTTGTCAAACACATAGCTTCCTTTTTTAGCTTGTTCTTAGTGAAACTTTACTGAATTTAATTAAAATATCATTTAGTTGAGCATCAAGTTTTAGCATTTACCTAGGTTATTCTTGAAACTTCACTTTCTGGAAGGCAAGGCTTATCATTACAATTTCTATAAAGAATAATTATGACAATTTTCTGAAAACACAAAATATATGACAAAGTCTTTTATTCTTTTGAATGCCTAGAAATAATTTTATGAGCACATTTAGACACATGATAGACATATGATATATTTTTAAAGAGGGACAGACAGAATCAATTTTATTTGGTTTTTCATTTGGCTTTTGTTGCTCTGACATTTCATTGTGTATGTGGTGCTGGGGTTTGAACCCGTATACTTGCACATGCCAAGAAAGCACTGTAACTGCCAAGCCACCACTCCAGCCCCTGACATATGCTTTTTAAAGTTTTGATTCCCATAGAAAAATTCAAGTTTTGAGATATAGTGTAAATATGTATGTATATATACATACACATATCTGAAATAAGTATTATATTTACTGATATACAAGATAAACAGTAGTCTTATGTGCTGAGGTTATATTCCAAGACCCCCAGTGGATGCCTAAAATGGGCTAGTACCAAACCCTATATGTACTATCTCTTTTCCTATACATGCATTTGCATTATATAATTTATAAATTAGGCACAATAAGAGATTAACAATAGCTAATAATAAAATAGAACAATTATCACAACAATGTACTATAAGAAAGTCATGTGAATGTGGTTTACCTCCTCCAAATATCTTTTTGTATTTGCATCTTTCCTAAAGGAGGCCCTTGATGGGCAAGACTACTACTAATTGACTGATGGGCACGTAGCACATAATCAGGGATATGATGGACAAAAGGATGAATCACACTTCTGGTGGGACAGAGAAGGATGGTGGATTACTCAGAACAGTGTGCAATTGAAAACTCATGAATTATTTACTTCTGGATTTTCCATTTAATATTTCTATCCACTGTTGACTGCAGGTAACTAAAATCAAAAGCAAAATTGGAGTAAAGGGATGGAGGAATTTATATATATATATATATATGTGTGTGTGTGTGTGTGTGTACACATACATATATACACACACAAACATACATACATATATATATTTACATATACATTTATATTATATGCATTTTTCGAAAGTTTTCACTAGTTTGGAATTTTCCTAAGATCTCAGAGGGAAAACTTCATCATTTGTTATAACATGGTTTTTCAGAATTGTTCACATTCTATACCTATAACATGAAATCATTACTAGATGTTTTTGACTTTTGGTTTAATACTCTGAATCTGTTTTTTTTAATCAAGTAGGAAGCACAATGTTCAACCATCTCCATAGTTTTGTTATAAGAGTGTATGTGATTTATCACAAGTTCTCTCTCTCTGCTGGTCTCAGAAAGAGGGCTAGATTATTGATCCAACCATTATATTTTAATCAATGTTTCCAAAGCCTTTCTAAGTTGTTGTTACTTTCATCAAGTTGCTGTCACATAAAATAGCAGGTTTAGTTTGACATTTAGTGTTTTTCTTCCTGTCAGTCAGCCCTAAATGGATGAACAAGGAAGAATTAAGGAGAAGAAAATAAAGGATTTATTTAATTTACAAAACAAGATAAACTCTGATTGTTCTCTAAATATCTTAGGTATATAAATGATGACTAAAACAAATATTGGTAACCAGCAGCAAATGATACCTAGAGCCACTTTAACATGTTTAGGGTAGATGATCTCTTTGACCGATGCTGCAGTTCTGACTGTGTTAGGCTACAAGGCCACACCTGCCTCTGCCTATAGCAGTCAGATGCGCCCCCTTTCCAGTTTTTCCAGAACTGATTATCCAGTTTAAAGACTACCCAGTCTGGCAAGATGGTTCTATAATCAAATCTTGAGAAACATGGTAAATGGGCTAATGTGTTTGGAAAACCTCTATGAGAAGCATATGGTATGCAATAAAAGGATGTAGTATTTCTCAAAAGTTGTATTTCTATATAATTCAAACATCTTTTTTTTTTTTTTTTTTACTTTTGGAGTGGGAGCCTTAGTGCATCATCTGGATCTGGGTCCTACTGGCTCACAAAAGTCAAATATATTTGCATCATTTCCCAGATCCTTACTGCAGTCATATCAGTACGTTGAAATTGGCCTTGGAATATTTGAACTCTGGGAAACAGGGAACTCACTAAGTCAGGGGTTCCCGCTGAAGAGCTGGTATTTTTTACTTACCACTGTAGTGTTCCTAAGACTCACATGGCTGTCTTATTCATATACCCTGCATTCAGAGAAAGTACAAGTCTTATGTAAATTAGCCATTCCAAAAGTAATTGTTGAATGAAGAAAGACTTGGATTAAATCATTCAGAAGTAGACATTTGTTTTTACTTTTCTTGAAAATCTTCTGTGATATATTTTATCATCATTATTGCTAAAATGTCGACTACTCTCATACTAAATCTACACTTCTTTTTCCTGCTTAAATTTAAGAATATTTTTAACCTCTCAATCATTAGAAAGCTGGCAAAAAGTGGAATCTTTGTGTTATAAGTTATTTGTTTAACAAGAAATATGCATACAAAGATGGAAGAGATTTAGTTTTCTGTTGATGGCCGCATTAAAACAGTATCTCAAGTGGAAAGAATATGTCACAGCTGGTTTGTGTTAGTAACATGGCAACCAGGTTGTACCATATTGTGAGTTTAATATGGGGCAATTAATAAGTTCTAGTGGCCAATCATAAACCCATCCTGCTTTATTCTGGAGCTGCCTCAATTGATATTCATTCAGTGCTTCCTAGAAACAGAGTTGGAAGCAATTGTGTTTTGGTATTTAAATAAAAATTATGCAAATTTTTTTTCTAAGTTCAACTCATTTTTCGAGAAAGTTCTTGTTGCTAAGAATGATGTCTGACAATCTTTAATAGGCTGTTTGACTTTATGCCAAGGCTGTTACTGGAAGTCTGATAGAAGTACTGTTCAACTTCTTGGTTCATGATAGTGTGACCTCACAAATTTCCATATTGAAACATTGAATACCTAAAATAGATGATATTCTGAGCAGGAAGTAATTCCAGTAGTATTATATAAGGCAGTGGTTCCCAAATTTTGGAGAGTAGAAGTTTCTTCTAGTTATTTCTAAAAATATCTATAATTTCAACTTGATTGCTGCTAAATACTTACATATCTAAAAGAAGGGAAATATATTAACCATGTTATCCTCTATTCCTCTAATCCACATTTTCTAAAAATGAGTCCTATGAATTCTGTCTCATTAAAATCTTACGAAACTATCCATTTTGACACTGACTGGTTAATACTCTGGGGTTTGTAGTAACCTCCCAACCTATGACATTTCTTCCTTTAAATGCATCTCTATTACACCGTTATTATATGTATTTGTATCTACAAATAACAACACTTCAGTATTTGTTCCTTAATCTTTTCCAGTCCATGGAAGGCACTGTACTGGTGGAACAAAATAAGATTTTAGGTAGGACATGGATAGCCATATCATTTATGTACCAATTTTATATGTATTAAAAACTTGACTGGGACCTTATATTTAAGGAAGGAGAGGTAGATTTTCAGAATGTGATAGTATAGCAGATGCTGTCTGCACCCCATCCATATTGTTTTGGTCCACCTGTACCTTCCCTTTATATGCTATGGACTATAAAAACCCATGGTTTCTGCCTTACTGGGTGAGGCAGCATAGTTGGTCTGTACCTTCTTGGAGAAGGCCTTCACGGTGAAGAGAGTTAACTTCTCTTGAAGCAATCAGTGAACAAAAAGGGTCAGGAGTTTGTAGGAAAATATCTGAGCTTCCTTGTCCCTTGGTGGGACAATTCCAAGGAGAACTCTACAATTTCTGCAAGCTACTGGGATACTTGCTTTTTAGTGTTTTGTTTGTTGGATTTCCTTTATTCCCTTTAACAATTCTTCAATCCCTGAACATGCTTCTTGGTATTGCCCTCTAAGGAAATTACTTGCAGCCATGTCCTTGACTTGGAAAATCCAATCTAAAAGCAGTTGGTACTAGTAGGTGGCCTTATAAAACAGGGAATTAACATGGGAGTCTGAAATTCGATCATTCTCTGTTTGGATGAAATGAACATCTCTTTGCTGATGCTAACTGTGGTGGTGATAATCCCAGCTGCTTGTTGTAGAGCAATACTAGGTTTCTGGGAACCCACAAGGTTGGCAGAAGCAACCTCCTTTCTCTGGCTAGCATCTCCTATTATCTGAAAGCTGCTTTACTTGAAGACTTTCAAGATATTACTTGTCTTCCTCCATATCTGCCTACACATTTTCTCATTGTTTCTAGGCCAATAACTAGGGTCAAGTCTTAGCCTGGAAGGAGCAGGCAAGTATAGTCTCTGCTACTGGAAGAAGCGTATTGTTAATTAAAGAGTTGTCGTACATGGCTAATACTGTCAGGGAATAGGAAATCATATTCAGATTGGGAGGAATTAAAGCATTATTATTTTTTTTGAGAGAAGGACAGTGAGAGAGAGAGAATGAGACACAGAGAATCAATTTTTATTGAGTTTTTTACTTGGCTTTCGTTGCTCTCACACTCAGTTGTGCATGTGGGTGCTGGGATTTGAACCCCGTGTATTTATGCATGTCAGGCAAGTGCTGTAACCACTGGCCCACCGCTCCAGCCCCCTACAGCATTATTTTTATGGAAATGGGAATATTCAGGAAAGAGGAAATTTTAAGGTAGCTTAGGGGAGAATTGCAGTGGCAATTTCCTTGAGTAAGTGAAAAGAATTGGAATCCAGAGCAAATATGTAAGATGTGGTAAGGTCCTTAGTAGTTTTGGATAAGTTAAGAGAATATGAGAAAAGAGAAAATCTCAGAAAGACCAAGGGTCTCTAAAAGCATGAGGAACAAACTTTTCTGGGGATGATGCAGATGAGGAAAAAAGGAGTCAGAGATTACTACATTTACCATAAGGGACATGATTACCTCATGGCCGAGCCAGAGTTGGAAGCAAGGCTTCCTGACTTCTACTCCAGTGATTTTCTACAGTACCTTTTCTATTGATTGTAATAGATTTGTAACAGAATTAATGTGTCAAATTTTAACTTACACATCTTTTTTTTCAGTATAATATATAGTCTCAAATCAAGGGTTTACATAAATGACCCATTCAATATTTGCAGTCAAACATAATTTCATTTTATAAAAATATTTATATTTATAAAACACATTATTTATATTACATATAGTTAGTTTATATTTATATTAAAGTGCTTATATTTATAAAATAACTTAGAAAGGTTTTTAAAAATGATATAAATGAGTTTTGTCAAGGAAAGAGCTGGGTTCCTCCTGTTTTTATAGAAAAGGATGTTGAGAGACTAGGAAATGCTATTGTCTTAAAGAGAACAAGGAAAAACATGTTTTGGATCAGCTATGGGTTGGTCTTTAGACAAGGACTTAACATTTGTTTTGAACTTTTCCAACAGCTTTATGAGTAAGTGTTATCAACAATGTACACATCAAGTTATAAACTACCAGAGGTTGACAAATTATTCCAAGGTAACACAGTAATAAAGTGAGTAACTGATATTCCATTGGACAGAAATTTGTGAAAGAAAGGAAAATATTACTGACCTCACATTTCTATGCAGGTCTAACTCGTGTGTGATTTTGTTCAAATTTACCCTTTCATGAATTATTGTACAACTATAAGAACAAAAAGGTAGGAGCAGTCAATGAGTAATTGATTGATCGATTGACCAAGTCTGCTGTATTTTCTTTTCCAACCAACCTCTTTGTGATGGTAAGAACATCACTTAACCTCTTTCTGTCCTCATCTAATTATTGAGGTCAATTTTGAGTTCTAATTTTTTTATGTTTATGGGCTCATAAATCTCCTGAGAATTACAGATATTCACAGAATAGACACAATTTTCATACCATTGAATAATTATGGTAAATTTTCTGATTCTATTTCTATTGAGGAAATATTTAGACATTATTCAAGCTAGTAATTTGCCAGATGCATTGCCTGATTCATATGCTATTTAAAGAGACACTGATAAGTAATTTAGAAACAAAATAGAGGTGTGTTTTTGCGAAAAGTAGAAGGGATAGAAGTAAATATGTATATAAATGAATATATATAATTTTAAAAATGATATGGTATATAGTAATTCCGTAAAAGTTTTTATTATAAGAATATAGTTGGTACATGAGAAGCCAAGTATAAACTGGATTATAAATCAATATGAAACAATAATAATTCTTTTAAAATTTAATGATATATGGTTTAAATATGCTAAATCTTTACTAACATTTCAGCCATCTTAGGAGAAAGTTGATTATAAAATTAAAAACCGTAGTTAAAAAAACTGGTAAAAGAAAAGAAATTGAGAAGCTTTGTAATCTCCACATGCCAGTTGATGCAAACTATTTTAGGAACTCCTTGGAAAAATCATGAAAAGTAGGCTACGTATCTTTTTTTTTTTTTATTGAAGAAAAAGAAAGATTTATGGGGCTAGAAATGATACCATCAAAAGGATAGATGATCTAAATAATCAGTACATTATATATTGTAGTTTTGTCTTTTACAGTTAATTGTGTTATTCAAAGATGGAGATAGAAATGTACATATTTATTTGCTTTCAGGTAAATAAATATACTTATGCACACTAATATCTTCTGCTATTTCATGGATCTGCCAGATTGTAAGTCAAATCATGTCCCAGGAAATATAAATTATGCACACAAATAAAACCTAAGACACCATAATTAGCATAAGTGGGTGTTAATCCTAACTGTTAAATACCAGTAATATAAAGTGATTACACTTTGTGATCACATTTCTCTTACTTTATCTCCCTACTTCTCATAAATGACTCCAAAACTTAATTCTATAGGATAGCATGAAATGCAGAAGTGAGGAATAGACAGAAATGACTTGTGTGGACAGCAGAGATGCTCAGTGTCTAAGCTGTATTCATTTTTTACTGTTATTCAGATAGTTCAACAAACGTCTATTGGGCACCAATTTGGCATCAGATACCATGTGCTAAGCATCAGGGGTGCGAAATATCTAGGTTCCTATGGTCTGTTTCTCAGATTATACCATCAACATTTTAGCCAAGGGTTTTGCCTCTGATTTCATTAGGCTATGTATCTTTACAGTCGCTTCACTCCCCTTTTTTTCAACATGCATTCAAGTCATGTGTTAGGCACTTTGAGGAATTTAAAAAGTGGAGAAAGCATTTTTATCAAATGACTTTTGATTCAAGGTAGAGGATTTGAAGTTTCAGAAAAGTATGAAACTTCTGATTGGAATTATTGTGGAGATATATTAAAATTATGAATTTATCCAATCATGAACATGGAATATCTATTCCCTAATGTTCTTATAAACAGATCCCTATTTTGTAGTTGGTTTTGCTGGTATAGAGGACTGTTTAAATTTTTCAACTTGATTTTATAAAACTTGCCAATTTGTTTTAATGGCTCTAATAAACATATGTATTGGTATAAAATTTCAGCATACAATCCTTATGAGATTAAAGAGGTTTCAAGTTATTTATTCCTAGTCTCAGGTAATGTTTCATTTTTAATTTTTAAATAATAAGATATTAAAATTTGTGAAGTATTTTTCTGGATCATTGGCGGAATCATATGATTATCCAGTTTGGATTCTTTGACTTTCTGTTATTCAATCATTTTTACAATCCTGGGAAAAACTATATACTTTATTATTTTTCAAAACACTGCTGAATTTCATAGACAATGTTAGGATTTTATAGAGAAATGGTCCTCTAATTTTCTTTTCTTGTAACAATCCTTAATAAACTTCAGAGTGAAAGATACACTAATATCCTAAAATCTATTAACCGACTTCTCCAGCCATGTTTAGCTAGTATAATAATAGAGTTATTTGTTTCTTGAGAGTTTCTTAAACCTTACCTTAAACACTCTGGGTGAGGTTTCCAGTTGTTTTGCTATTGTCTATTCAAGGTAACTATACTTTCTTGTACCAATCTTGGTATTCTCTGTTCTGTATTTTGGTATTATGTTCTGTCCATAAATGGATATTTAGCCTGGATGATCAATGGTATAGCATAGTATTGTTGTTTGAATTATGTTTATTTAATTTTTTTTTCAGATTTCTGTTGTGTCTGTACTTACTTGCCTCTGTTTTGATATTTACATCTATTCAAAAGAGAGCAAAAGACTGAAAGTTGAGGAAACTAACAGAGCTTTCAGTGTATTGGTTATGTGGGAAGCAAGATTGCAAGAACAAGGCAATGGGCCAAGTGTGGTGGTGCACAACTGTGATCACAGCCACCCAGGAGGCTGAGGCAGGGGGATCACAAGTTTAAAGCCAGCTGTGGCAATTTAGTTCAACTCTGTCTCCAAACAAAACATAAAAAGGACTGAGGATGTAATTCAGTGGTAGAGGCAATATGAGTATAAGGAAGTATATGAGCAAAGTTACTGAGCTGAAAGGAATGGATAGAAAATTATTCAGTTTCTTAGAGCATGGAATACATATTATAAAAAGGGATCTGGAAGGTAACATCTTAACTATTTGGGCTGTAGCAAGAAAATAAATCCAGGATTTAGTTTGAGAGTTAATTACCAATGGAAGTTTTTGAGAAAGAAATTACATAGTTAGAAGTAAGGATTTTCTAGGCATTGATTGTGGAATAACTGAACAAGGAATAACCAAAGAAGGATATTAATCATTCATGCATGGTTATGAATTACTTTAATTCAATAATTAAGAAACACTATTTTGTTTCTTCTTTTCTAATCACTGTCAAGTTTATACTGAATTCATTGTCTTTGCTCATAAACTTATGATTCTTCAAATAATTATTACCTGGTTTCTGGCCCAACTGTTTAATTCTCAAGTTCATTTGTTGCCAATTAAAATAGCATGGTTTATATTAGTTGCTTTTTACCTATCACTGAGTTACATTCCAGACCTTTTATTTTTTTATTGGAGGTAGTCTCACTAAGCTGTTGAGGTTGACCTCAAACTTGCAATCCTCCTGTCTTTGCCTCCCAAGTTGCTGGAATTACAGATATGTGGCACTGTGCTTAGCATAAATGGTTCTTGAATAAGTGAATAGTTACCTGTCTTTAGTCTTGGTCTCATTTTTAAGATCCGGACCTGCAGACAACTTCATCTGGATATTCATCATGGAAATATCAAAACATGTATCAAAAACTAGCTAATGATTTCAAATTTTTATCTTCCTATATTTTCATTTCTGATTATTGGACTACTCTCTTCCAAGTTTGCTAAGGTAAAAAGTACCAGTAATTTTTGATGCTTTTCTCTATTTTGACTGTCCACTGTTAATTGCCAAGTTTGAGTATCTGTCATGTTTTCACACATTGATAGTCCCTTTAGCATGTTACTTCATTATTTAAAAACTATTACTGATTAGCCACTGTCAAGTAAAATCATAATGACTTTTCTCTCTGTTCTATACATAGAACTATTTAAATATGGTCTGTGCATTCATGTTTCTAGGCCTTTGCTTTTGCTGCTTCATCTACTTGAAGTATCTAAGTACCTCTGACTCTACATGTACATATCCTTCCTTTATTTAAGAACTACCTTAAATGCAACTTCTTTCACAAAATCTTTTCTGATTGTCCAGCTTTCTTTATTACCACTGAATTATACTGGCCTTTATAAAATGAAATGCTGTCTTCATAGCATCTAACACTTTCTAATTCATTACAACAAGTTTTGTATTTGTCTATGACAGCTGGAACTATTGCTCAGCAAATATTCACTTTTTTCTTCCTCCTCCTCTGGATGGAGCATATTTCTTTGTCCCATCAGTGTTGGGTTTGCCCACGTGACTTGTTTGGGCTAACGGAATGGTAGTAGACTTGTCCACATGAGTAGAGGCTATTTGCTACCTTCATGGAACTTACAGTTTATTTGATAAGACATTAACATTACATGTGTCTTGGTGGGGAATACATACTAATTAAAATATAAGAAATAGAATCCTTCACTCCTGGGAAATCAGAGAAGATTCTTTGAGGAAGGAATAAGAGCTGAGACTGGAATCATTAGTAGGGTCTGATGAAATGAAAATCATGGTGAAGGAGAAAGCCGATGGATGGGGGATTTGGGATCTGGGAGAGGAAGGTGAGGTGGGAGAAAAAGTTCTTGTATTCCAGAGGAAGTAATCTGTGTATGGCTAATAGGCATGTGGTATGTTCTAGGACTTAGAGAAGGCCTCTGTGACTTCAGCTCCTAAGGTAGGGGTGCTATAGAGGTGGCATAACGAAAAGCCTTACCTAAAGATTTTGGTTTTTTATACTTTTATACTGTGAACTTTTTTTTTTTCCAAAGAGACAGGGACAGTAAGTGAGAGAGAGAGAAACAATTTTTATTTAGTTTTTCATGTGGCTTTTGTTACTCTGACACTTCATTGTATACGTAGCACTGGGGTTTGAACTCACATTCTTGCGCATGCCAGACAAGCACAGCAACTGCTGAGCCACCACTCCAGCCCCTACTGTGAACTTTTTATAATGACCAAAAACTCTTTAAGCAGTACTATGATAGTATTAGTGGTTTGAAAAAAGAATGCTCTGATCTCTTGATGGAGGGAAATTTGAGAAGGGTCTCTGGGTTAGATTACAGAGAAACCAGTTAGGCAATTACTACACTTGGCCAGCTGGAGATGAATAGTTGCCCTAGAGTAGAAGCAGCAACGATAGAGGAATGCAGATGGTGTCAGGGTCTCTGTAGGAAGTGTATGTGGCAGGAAACCATGATGGTTCACATGTGGAGTCTCTGGAGGAAATATCAATGAACCTTCTTTCTCTTATTATTTGTCTAGCCGAATAAAGCCTGGTTCCACTTCCTGGAAGTAAAAGTGAGTGGTGGAGAAGTGTTACGCTTGTTCACAGAGCACCAGTAGGGCATTGCAGTTGACATTGAAGTTGGGATGCTGTGTGGTCAGTCTGGAACTCTCAGTAGGTAGCTTGCAACTCAGAGAGGAGATCCAAGAGAATAATTTGAGCCATTTGGTTATAGGTAATAATTGAAGTTGTCTGAAGAGATAGTAAGCAGAGGGAGACCAGAACTGAATCTTGAGATAGTCTAATGATTTGTTGTTAGATTGAGGAAGATGAGTTTGCATAGGTGAATGAGTAGAAGCAGCTAGAGAGATGAAAGGAAAACCAGAAGAGTGTTTAGAAACCAGTGGAAGTGTTTCTAGAAGTAAGGATAACAATCTATGTCAAATAATGTTGGAAGGTCAGGAAAGAAAGAGTCTAAAAAATGTTCATTAGATTTAGAGACACGGGTGTCTTTGTCTCACTAGAACAGTAATTTGAGGAATAGGCAAAGAGTGAAGCTATTAAGACAAGATTTTATAGCACTTGTAAACATTTTGATTTGATTATGAGTGAAGTTGCATAATACCCCTGGAGAGCTATATGGTATCAAGAGAGAATTTTTCTTTCTTCTGATAGGATGAATTTGAGCATATTTAAATGTTAGTAGGGCTTTCCCAATTGAAAAGAAATTCTTAAATATTCTAGATAGATAACCAATAGTGGAAATTGCTTGAGAAAGACTGCTAGGCAGGATAGTAACAGCAGCACAAATGGAAAGACTGGTGCTAGAGAGAGAACAGGAAGGAAGAAAGAGGATAGGAAGAGCTATAAGACTTATGGATTTGAAAGCGAGGCTATGAGAATTCAGGTTTGATACTTTGAATATTCTCTTTGAAACAAGGTGCAATTTCATCTTCCAAGAATTAGTGCTGTTGGCAGTGGTGGAAAGTGGATCAAAGTTTAAAGAAAACACAAAATATTTTCAAAAGTTAATTTAGAATGCAAGAAAAAATAGAATTAGTTGGTATAATTGTGTTCATGGGGTTTTCAGTTCATTAATTTCTGCTGTTATAAGTCTGCTTCACAATATATCTCCAGCAGAGCTAGCATCCAAATGCAGGTGTGGACAATATCAGGGTCATCTATACTTGACTGTGCTATACTTATAAAGACAAAATGGAATAAGGCAAGAGATTTCAGTCCATTAGAAAGACTTGTTGAAATTCTTTTCTGAGGAGTCTGAATAGACTAAAAAGGAAAATTTTAAATAAATTAAGATAAAATAAGTCAGAACGGGATACATATTGAAAATTGGTGATTCTATCTTTACTAAAATTTCAGTCAATTGAGGCTAGGCCATCAAATTTTTGTAAATACAGGAACTACCAAGGTCACAATCAGATGTCTTTTCATTTGATTTCCTATAAAACTGAGAAGTACCTTCATTAAAGAAAGTTTGGACTGTAGTTTTCAACATCCTTGGAAAGAACAGGCAGTATATTACAGACCTTGCTTTTATAAGCACAAAAAATTATTTAGGATTAAGAGATATTTTGGGGGCTGGAGCAGTGGCTCAGTGGTTACAGTGCTTGCTTCAAACCCTAGCCCCAAGTACACAAAGAAGTGTTGGAGCAACGAAAGCCACATGAAAAACTAAATAAAATTGATTCTCTCTTTTTCTCTCTCTCTCACTGTCCCTCTCTCTTAAAAAAAGAGATTTTGTATTTTCTCTGCATCTGAATTGCAAAACATTTAATTATGCTCTTGTTACTTAAAAATAGAAGTCAAAATGATAATTAAGAGGAAAGTTTACATTTATCAGAAAACTTCTCATCTGAAATGGTAACCAACACTCACTTGATATTTATGAAGCCATCTAATGGTTTAAGTTGGCCTTTGCAAACTTTGTTTTCTTAACCTTGTGTGATATTCTAAATTCTAAAAAAAAAAAAAAAAACAAAAAAAAAGGAAAAAAAGAAAAAGAAATTCTAAACCTAGATGATGATATTAACTGCTAGAGTCAGCCACTCCAGGAAAAAGGAACAAGAGAAACATGGGCCATACGACCTTCTAATCAGTACTCTTCCTTTAGATCTGTGGAACCCAGAGTACTTGGTGATGTTCAGATCATGTGTCAAAGAAATGGACTGCTGCAGGATAAATGATTAATCAAGTGCCTACCTGTGTGTGTGGCTAAAATACACTTCCTTACATTTCCTGTAGAAGTTCTTCACTTGTGATTGCTAATGAAGATGGTCTTTAGGAGGATAGTTTGACTATTTCATACCAGTTAGCTCATGGTGATTAATTTCTTTCCCTAGCGTTGCTCTGCCATTTGACTAATTGACTTCCCTTGGATGTTGAATGGACCAAGTTTTTTCACTATGATATTTTTAGAGAATTTTAAGGGATCATTTGATATTTAGATATATTTCCTTATGTGCCAAAGGCAGGTACCAAATGCCTGACTAGTTTACTGAAGGTCTTTTCCAATGGGGGTCCACTTTGTGATCCTTGCTTCCAGGGGGTGGGGAGGGGAGAAAAAACCCAAACAAACAAGAAAGAAAAGAAAAGAATCAGCTATTAAATTAGTTAAAAGAACAAAAGAATTAATCAAAGGACTGGAGGGCATGTGTTCACTTTGAGAATGATTTTGTATCAAGGACATAAACTCTTTACTTGGAACTGCAAAAGTCCAATAGGTAACTAAAATCATGACAAAAACTTTAGCATCTCTGCCTCCATTTTGCCTCTTCCTCTTTTTCTCTGAGTCATCTTGGATTTTGGGAACAACAAGTCTGATCAGTTAACATTTTGTATTCCTTTCCAGGCACAGCAACCTCCCTATTCCTGAAAAGTCCCCATCTGACCAATCCTGAGGGGATGATCAACCAGACTGCTGGACCATGCATGGTTCTGGTCCCTTTAGTACATATAATTTGGAAGTTTATGCGAATAGCCTGAGGACAGGATTAAGGACACATGTGTGCTCATTGTCCTTTTGTAGCTGCACTGATTAAAGTTCCTTTCCTGCATTTCCCATTACTTTTGCCATTTGATATTTGAGAAAAGTCGCTGGGCTGATCAGGACCTCCAGTGTAAGGCCTCTGGCCTAGGGATACAGTAACATTTTGACATTTAAAATTTTTGACTGGGGCTGGAGTGGTGGCTCAGCGGTTTCGGCACTTGCCTGGCAAGCACGAGGACCTGGGTTCAAACCCCAGCACCACGTACACAACCAAGTGTTGGAGCAACGAAGGCCATGTGAAAAACTCAATAAAGTTGTTTCTCTCTTTCTATGTCTCTCTCACTGTCCCTCTCTCTTTAAAAAAATTTTTTTTTACTATAATTATGCTACCTCCATAATCCTACTGTGATCAGAGAATATGCTAATATTAAAAGGGAGCATGGGACTGAGGATGTAACTTAATGGGAGAGAGCTTGTTTGCCTAGCATGTGTGATATCCTGGGTTTCATCCTTAGGAATATACAAATAATAAAAAAAAATAATAATAATAATAATAGGATTTTGCATATTCTCACTTGGTTCCATCCATTCTCTGTTCTGCTCTTTCTTGGTGCTGGTGCATTAAAGCCTGTGAGCTTCAATTCCCGCATCTGCAAGCCCTCATGCTTCTGGGTGGTCTCAGCAGTCAGAAGACCTAAGGTAAAAGGGTTTGGTATATTTCTTCTTTTGTTCCCTTTATGAATCTGTTTGATAACTATGAATACTCCTAGTTTCATCATTGGATAAGTCCCTATCAACCCACCATAAGTAAAAAATATATATTTAACACACTCAACCTACCAAACTTCTCAGTTTAGCAACATAGTACACTGTGGTTCTTGTCAGTTGTCTCATGATTGCAGGGCTCAGTGAGAGCTGCAGTTTGATGAGCTGCCTGGCATCAAGAGAGAGGATCATACTGCATATCACCAGACTGGAGAAAGATCAAACTTTAAAATTCAAAGCACATTTTCTTTGAATGTATGTGACTTTCACATTATCATAAATGAAAAAATTGGAAGTTGAATCATTATAAGTATAGTCCCTAATAGGTTTCCCTCAAAAGTTTCAGCAGCATCTCCCCATATATTCAGTCTGGGGTGATACTGGCTGCTTCCTGTTTCTAAACCCTGTTGTATCCATATCCATATTCTTTATAGGGTTTCTTAACCTACCTAGAACTTCAGACATCATTCCTTCATGAAAATCTCTGTGACTTTGGGCTGCATGTGCCTTTTGCTTTTTACTGCAGTCTAGACTGACCCAGGAGGCTGTAACCTTTATTTACAGAAAAATATACAATTGAAAGAGGGATCACTGAAGCTCCACAATGTGGTGCTACAAACCATGACTGTGTCTCTTCCTTATGACTGCCAGTGAATTCTGTACAAAGTATGAAGTAATTATGCTCATTCTGACTTTTTGGCTGCCTTTCCATGCTTAAACCTGGGCAAGGGGCTTCTTTGAATCCTGCTCTTTAGAACACCCTGTCTGGCTATCCATGTGTGACACCCCTGATACTGAAAAGTCTGTAGAGACAAAAGTGCCCCTGCCCACCCCGCCCCTTTACTCCCTCAACCCTGTCATCTAAATTGTGCTCTGGTTACTTTGGACCCTAGAATTCCCCATCCAGACACACCTGAGCTATTTCAAAGGCCTGATTGTGTCTGTCTGTCTGCCTACTTTCCTTCTTTTTTTAAGGAAAGAACCATGCAGCTGCCCCAATGATTTTGGGGGAGCAAGGTATGAGAAAGGAGGTGGGCATATCCAGGAAGGGGACTGACTGGGGCTGAAGATTGATCTTGCCACCAGCTTCAGGTGCAACACTCTAAGAATTACAGCCATTTTAAATTTAAACCTGCTTTTATATCTTCAGATTCCTTTAAACCAACTAAAAAGATGACACTGGAAGCAGGGGTGGTTGGGATGTTGTTTGGGCAGGAATTACGCAGCCTGGACTGGATGGGGTGAGAGAAACCTCTGGGCCTGTAGAAGGCAGATCTCAGTGCTGTATAGACCTCTATCATTTTGTTTTCTATTTTAACTAAAACAAACAAACAAATAACCCCAATATCCTCTATTTTTTTATTTGGCATGAAAATGACATAAGTACCAAATTTTAAAAAATATTTTCTTGCTGCAGGGAACAATATATCCTTAAGCCCATTTTTTGTTGACTGTGTAGGCAGAAAGGTCTGATACCTTTCCTTGCCTATCATAATGAAACTTCTGTAATGAAAAACATTTAAAGAAAAGCATAGCAAATGTGTTTAATCAAAGACACAGGAGCCTTTAGGAATGAAGACCTAATGACCTAGTGAAAACTCTATTTTTATGCTTAGGTTCAATGAAGAATGGACTGCTGTGCAGAAAGGTGAGTAGACAAAAGGGTTTGACCTGACGAATAGACTGAGGGAGGGAACCCAGCAAGGCCCATCTGTTCAGATTCGTTGGCCTGTGTATGTAGAATTCCTTCCTCCCAGATAAGCGGCAGGACTGGAATATGGGTCTGCAAAGAAAAATGGAGAGAGGGACCTTTCTAGATTTTATTACTTGCTTTGGAGAGGAGTTCTAGTATCTGTGGTCTGTCTTGTAAGAGAGAAATTCTGATTTCTATGAGTTGCTTTGGAGGATGGATGCTGGGAATAGATAAAGCAGGTGAACAGGAGGATGGGGAGCGGGGAGAGAAGGAAAGAAAACCAGGAGGAGGGAAGGACAGAAAGATCTTGCTTCTGAGGCCTTTCCAATCATCTCTGTTTAGAGTACTCAGAATGTCAAAGTGTGATATTTTGGAGTACTCATTTCTGAGCCCCAACACTATGTCCATTAATCAAAGAGAGTCTCATATTTCACTCCTTTTGATGTTCTAGTAATGCATTGTGTTTGAAAAATATTTTGTGGTCTAATATTTTAGACTGCTGTGGCTATGTCATACCTTACAAGCATCAGGGTCAAGCACATCCCACCTACATCCCTGTTCAAGACTTCTCAATAACTTGTCTGTAGGAATGTTTATTTCTAAACCCTGTATCCCTCTTAACCTGTGCTGTCAAACAGAATGACTAGAACTTTCCATGGTGCCTTCTTCCAGAACTCATGACCCATCACCAACAAACTACTTTGTATCTTTAGTGTCTTCCATGAGCATTCCTTTTATTTTTTCACTGTAACTGAAAACTGCTCTAAGATTAGTGCTTTCCTTGTGATCCCTCCCCCAAATGCTAACTACTTTAGAAGCTGAAGTTGGGGAAGGTATCTCATTAACCCATTTCATTGTGATGCATTAGTTCCTCACTATCTTTTTATATTTCCCCTCCTCTTTATTCACGTACAACACAGATTTGAACTCATTAGTTGCCTCTTGCTTTCTGCAATGGCTCCTAACTTAATTTCCTTCCCTCTGTGGGCCCCATCCCCACTTCAACCTGTTCTCCACATTGCTGAGATACTGATCTTTTAAATCATGCCATTTTGTTGTTTTAAATCCTTCAATAGGTCTTCATAGCTTTCAGGGATAAAGTTCAACCTCTTTCATTAAGTACACAAGGCCTTTCATGACCCCATTTCTTTCTATGTTTTCAACTTTATTGTCTACTTCTCCAAATCCCCCTTTGTTCCAGCCTATTGAGCTATTTGTTGTTCTCTGCAATTGCCCAAAGAACTGGATGACTTTCTGGCACGGTGCCCTCCTCTGCAGAGCTAGGTGCACTATGCTGGTCCTCCTAACATACTCAGTCGCTGCATCTGTCACAGCATCGATTGTACTCTCATGGCTTCTTGAGAGCAAGATTCACATTCTTAGAACCTGATAGGTGTTTGTCGAGTCAGTGAATAAAGTAAAGAAAAACCAAAGCTATGTCACTATTAGATATTAATAGAGCAAACTTTTGAGTTGTTTTCCTTCCCTTAGAAATGGAGTTGGTTTACATAGATTATTTTCCTTCTATCAGGAAAGCTGAGTGGTGTATCCGTAGTTTGGGTGGTGCTGCTGCTGGAGAGAGGGTGTGCCTGTGTGTGTGTGTGGTGTGTGTTTGTGGATGTCCCCCAAAGCCCAACTCTCAGAAACTGTGGAGGATACATTCCTGGGACAAGGTGTTGAATAGATTCCCATGACTATCTATCTTGGAATCCCTTTATGGGCTCAGATTAATGTCTTCTAGGGTTCTTCACCCTGGTTTCTCTATGCACATTTCTTGGCAAGGCATCAAATCAACATGAGGTTCTTATTAACATTGAAATCTAATCAACCAAATTTACTGTTTACAGAAATAACCCTCAGAGATTTGACATGGATTAACCAGTTAATGAGGATAATGTGCTTTAAAATCAGATGGCTGAAAAATTAGGGAGTGAAGGTGTCTTTCATGCTCTTTCTTCTGTTTAACTGGAGTGTCCTTTCCATGCTTTTCCATTTGACAAACTCTGATATGTTCTTCCATACTTCCCTCAGTTACCCCAACTTATGCATTATTCCTGCATCTCCACAACACACTGATACCTTACAACACTGACCAGCAGGAGTGTTTTAATGTATATCTGTTTCTCCTGGACTGGAAGTTCTTTAAGAAAAAGGATTGTGTTATTTTTGTTTACTTGTTTGTTTTATCCATAATCCCTACTATTGCATCTAAGATATAGTAGAGGACAATTAATAATGCTTACATTTCTGCATCTTGAGAAACAATAACCTGTATGGCTTAGCTGGAGAAATTACTTGCATATATAATAACTATATACGTGTTTTAAAATTTTTATTATTTATTTATTTATTTTGGTACTTGGGATTGAAAAGGGATACTTTACCACTGAGTCATATCAACAACCCCCCTTTTTTATTTTGAGGTAGGGTCTTGCTAAGTTCCTTAGGGCCTCACTAAGTTGCTGGCATCAAATTTAAGGATTTTTCTACCTCAGCCTCCAAAGCCACTGAGATTATAGGCATGTGCCACCATGCCTGGTAACTATATACTTGTTTATGTGAAAATTGCACTATTTAAAGAGAATTTGGAATACAAGAAAATATACAAAAAGCAAATTTTTAATTTCCTATTCGGGGCTAAGCTACCCTAGATTAATTGCTGCTAACAACTTAAATACTTTTGTGTACACACAAACTTTGAAGGTCTAAATTAAATATTTATGTCAAGTTTAAACAGTCAGCTTAACTTTCTATCGAATCAAGAATCATGCAATGTGAAACACTCCTAAGGAATCACATATTTCCTTGAGGCAAAACAGCTCAAGGACAGGAGGACATATGAGATTAAAAAGAGGAAGTTCAATTTAGGGAACCATTTAGCCTTGAAGGAGCTGCTTACCCTGTATGAGTAAACATTCTATTCTGAAGCCAGATTTTATTTGTATAGGATTAGTCTTTTGACTTTTTTTTCTACTTCTTAAACCGATTTTATAAAGATTGAAGAATCAGTTATTTTAATCTATAGGGGCTTGTATATTAGGTAAGGGGTAGTTAGCAGCCAGGGTGAAGAGAAATGATTCAGAAACTTGGAGTAAATGTTAGCAAATATTGGTTTCCCTGGGTGAATGTCATTAATCTTTCTGAATCTCTGGTCTTCTCCCTTGGGGCTGTGGTAACAAGTAACAGCCTCTTTAAATCCTTCCTTCCATCCTTCACCACTGTAATCCTGACATTAAAGTAATAATGTAAAGAAAGAACCACTTCATTTATTCTTTTTTTTAAAAAGAGGGACAGAGAGAGAGAGAGAGAGAGAGAGAGAGAAATAGAGGAAGAGAGAATCAATTTATTCAGTTTTCATGTGTCTTTTGTTATTCCAACACTCTGTTGTGTACATGGTGCTGGGGTTCAAACCCACGTCCTTGCGCATGCCAGGCAGATGCCGTAACCTCTGAGCCACCACTCTAGCCCCAAGAATCCACTCATTTAAACAAAAGAAAATTCTAACCTTTCAAAGCTGTGTTTAACTAAATTTATCCTAAGGATGCCTCCATACTTTGAGAAACTGCAATGTAACCTAGTAAGTAAACTAACTGGAAGCTTAATTTAGGAGTATTCTTTTCTTAACACATCATTGAATTTCAGTCAATCATAGCAGCCAAACTTCAGTGAGTGACAAGTGGCCTTCTGGTTAGACCATGTGAATATCTACTGTATGCCACATGCTTCAGAGGATTTTAACTTATCGGCTGATTGAATTCTCATAAAAAATCATTTTAGAAATGAGAAAATTAAGGTTCTAGAATGGTAGAATATCTTTTAAAGTTTTCACTGGAAGTTAACTAGGCAGTTTGATTCTGTCAATGCTTAGAACATGATACTCCAAAGCATGGGTTTGGGCATATGAATAAATGCTTTGAACTAAAGGAGATTGGAAGGCCTGAGAAAGAAGGTCTTTCTGACCTTCTGTCACCCCCTTCCTCTTACTCTTCCCTCTCCCTTGAAGTGATCATAGAATCTGGATTTCTTTTTCTTCAAGATGAGTCATAGAAGCTAGAATACCTCTTTCCCAAAGCAAGCCATTGGACCTAGAAAGACCACTCTCTCCCTTCTCTCTTGAGACTTCATTCCTAAGGGGTCCTACCCTACACCTGGGGAAGGAATGCTAAACAGGGAGGCCAGGAAGAATCTGAGCACACAGGCCTTGCTATGTTCCCTTTTCAGTCTGTTACCATCAGGTCAAACACTTGACCAATCACTCTTCCACATGACTTTCCACTCATTGAAACTAAGTACAAAAGTCATTCCCCCTAGGTCTTTGGGTCTTTAGTCCAAAGACTCCCTGTCAGGTAAAACTTTGGTTAAATAAGTTTATTGTGCTTATCTCTCCCTAACCTGTGTTTTGTCATAGGAACATTGGACTTGACCCTTATGATGGGCGAGGGAAGGTGCCACACCTTTATTCCTTTGCAGTGATTCTGTACTTTCTTCAACTCTAGTGATATAGCATAAATTTCACATAATAAGTATGGCTTTTGCTATTACCTGTATTAGAGTACAAAGTGCCTGCCCTGGAACTCCAAGTCCAGAATGTGCTTGTTGCCTTTCTGTTCGTCACTGTGCTTTCCCACCCCATGATTTCAATGTACTCTTTCATTCCACCACTATTCCTAAATATCTTGGGAGGGTTAAGTCTCTAGCTCCGTAAAATCTGATTAAAGGCATTTTAATAAGCTAAATTAAAATATTTAATAACAACATCCATGGAGGAGAAAGATTGTGTAGTTCAAACAAATTGATATGGATTTTGAGACAAACCATTTTTTGATAGTCCAGGATACTTCATTTTATTTTCCTTTTGATAGTATTAGAATTTAGTTTGTGTTCTATCAACCAGTGACTGGAGTTGTTAAAAAAACATATTTTTGAAAAGGTAAAGCCTGACTTGGCAATAAATATTGTTTCAGATAAATGCTGGCATAAACAAGACCTGAATGAGTAATTTGAAATTATTTTCACAAATTCTACTAACGGTGAAGCAGTTTATTTGAAGCATTGGATAAAGTTAAAAAGTATAGTAATTGAGATTAAATGAATTTTAAGTCATGTTCTGACCAAATTAGGTAGGTTTAATTAATGCCAATGCAGTACCTTATAATTCTTCTCAAATAAGCTTCTGTATCAACAGACAATGAACCTATACATGCAACTTAGTTAAACAACATTTTGAATAACGAATAGTGTATGGAACCTGATATCCAACCATTAAGACATGGGTCATTATGTCATTGAATTTCACTTGTAACTATCATAAGAGTGTGTCGCTACTTAACTATCATAAGAGTGTGTCGCTACTTCAGACCTCCGTCCCTGAGGCGTGGGCGGGACAATCCGGACCAGGTGGATCGTCCCCGGGAGCCGATCAGGAGGAGGGTGAGTGCCCACAACCCCAGTCCCCCTCGTCCGGGGACCCCTTCCCTCCCAGCCAGGGAAACGAGTCAACCACACGCAGAGGATGGCAGCCCAGAATCTGGTTAAGGCACTCGGGTTTTTATAGAGGAGGAGGGGAGACAGCCAAGGAATCAATAATCCTTCTAAGGGAGTTGCCAGGTGTTATGTAGATTTCAGTACAGACAAAAGTTAGGAACAGTCTGTAGTCAATACATTCTGACCCACCCTGTTTGACCTTTCATATCAACAATTAGCGAGATTAACAAAGCAGGACCTAGCAGCCGCTCCTGAAGGAATTTATACAAATAGTAACAAGATCGCTCCAGGGCAGCTGATGAACTGAAGTGAACGTCAGACTGAAGGTCAGACCCCAACAGAGTGAGCATTTAGTATTAGCATTTTAAAAGCACTTCCTTCATAAATCACATTATTTGACAAAGCATTGTATTTGTTGAGCAAAATGAATATCTTCCTTTAAAAGATCAATGAGCTTTATTTGGTTCTTTCAGCCAAACTTGCTTTAAAGATTCAGTTTATACTGAGGCAGAACTGAGTTTTAAAAAAGGAAAAATTGAACTTTTAGGCATAGTTACACACAAAGGGAGAGAGGAAAGAGAAAGAAAAGAAAAAAGTTTCTCTATTAAAAGGGAGAATTTATCAAAAAAATAGAAGAATAAAGAAAAATTAAAAAAAATAGTTGGTGAAATGCACATACCTAGTAAATCTATTTGATACTGAACCATTATTATTTTTTATTAGTGTCATGGTAAGAATGGACTATATTTCTTTGATTTACCCCAGTTCCAGCATATTATCAAATATGGAACATAATAAATGTTGTAGTATTCCCTATGGAAAAACAACCATGAAACTTGTAAATGGTTATGGAACTGACTGGATGCTGTTCAAAGCAAATGGTTTAATGATGCAGTTCTGTATTTTCTGTCCTGAGAAATAGCTTTGAAACCAGGGAATCTCATTACTGTTTAGTCACAAAATAATTCTTGGAGTTTTCTAAGTAAAGTATGCATATTTTTCTTATTGAGGTGCTCATTGATGTCTGAGACCATTACATTCACAAGAAAGAAGAAGCTGGGTCGGAGAACACTCCCAAGGGGAGGTAAAGCATCATGCTAGACGAGATGAAATGCAGAGGTGGCTAGAAGGATTGTTTCAAGCAAGAAGTGACTTCTTCCTTAACCTGAATTTCCTGTCAAGCTCCCTCTTCTAGGGACATGTAATATCCCTTGTCCTACAGTTAAAAGAAATATCAATAGAAACCTCAGGTAGTTATTTTTCATCTTAAAGGTCCAATGCCATTAAGTTGATGTAGAAACTTCTGTACCAATATATGTGAGCCATTAGCAGCAAGAGAATTCTGTGAGTTTGTAGGAAGAGAGAAATATGCGAAATAATGCCAGCATTAATTAATGGATTTATATATTTAATAAACATATGTTTATTGCTGTAGATAATAAGGATATAGCAGTGGCCAAAACAGATATCTCCATAGCTGGGTGTGGTGGCACACACCTATAATCCTAGAGACTTGGGAGACTGAGACAGGAGGATAGAAAGTTTGAGGTCAGCTGGGACAATTTAGCAAGACCCTGTCTCAAATTATAAAGTAAAAAAGATTGGAGATGTAGCTCAGTGGTAAAGCATCCTGAGTTTATACCCCTGTATTGCAAAACAAAAACAAAACCAGAAACAGACATGGCCCCCAAACACAAATATTCATGTCCTCATTGGGCTGACTTTCTAGAGAGGAGAAAAATATAAGCAACTAAAATCTGAAGAATGTCAAATATTTATATGAAGCTTGACAATGCAGATGACCCTACTGAATCCCAGAACAAGACAGGAAAAAAAAAAGTTCAAGTTTCCTAGGCAAATTTCCCACCCCTCAGCAGTTTGGTTTCTATACAAAAGAGAAGCAAGTCTTCTTAGTTAATATTTTTGACATTGTTAAATAGCCAAGTTACTATTTTAGTGCATTAATTTTCATAGTTTGAATTGCAAAAACTACCTTTCTGTTCTTTCCCTATAAGTTTTTGAAGTGTTCTAAAAGTTTCAAAGAGTTGATATTTATGTTTGTATCTCTGATGCCATTTTACCCTGGGTTGATTTAAAAGCAAATAACTTCCTTAGTCAAAAATTCATGCCCAAATTCATGTCTATCTATTTAATCATGAAGCTAGTCCTAGGAAGCAAATAACCACCAAAAACATAAAAGCAAAATGGCTAACAAACTAATCACAAAGATTCTCTTTGATGTGTTGAGGGTCACCACAGGGTGACTGTTTCATTTTTTGATCTTTTTTGAGGCATCCCTTCTTTTTTATTTTATTTTGTTTTTGAAAGAGAGAGAGGGACAATGAGAGAAAGAGAGAATCAGTTTTCTTTGGTGTTTATGTGGCCCTCATTGCTCTGACACTTCATTGTGTATGTGGTGCTGGGGTTCAAAGCTGCATTCTCACACATGCCAGGCAAGCCCCATAACCACTGAGTCACTGCTCCAGCCCTCAGGCATCCATTCTTGACCTTCTCGGACATGTCACATATTCTTCACAGTGACGCATACATGACCAAAAGCTACCTGGTATCAATCATGCCAGGAAAAAATCAAGTGAATTCAAATTTAAAGTGTTTAAGGGCAGCCATGGGATTTTGGGGATTAATTTGTAAAGTTCCAAGGGATATTATAAGTAGTAGAGTCTTCTATAAAAATCTACTACTTGAACTTGCCTCTTTGGTCTAGACCATATGCTTGCCTGGGACATCAGCCTGATGGTAAATAAAGCTCACACTTGGCATTTTCTGGCTTTAACACTTGAGATTGTGAAATTTTAGGCTCTCTCATTGTTAATTGTGGTTATTTCTGATGGACATGGTCATGCCTGAATCCTCCTGTGATAGTAACTCTTTTATTCTTTGACAAAGTTCAGGTCTGGATGTGATGACAGTTAGTGCTGGTTGCATCAGTGGAGGGAGCTAATGTCTCTGGAACAGAGCAGTTAAGAATATGGATTTCCACTTTATAAAGACTTGTGTTTGAATTTGGGACCTTGCTTTATCTGCTGGGTGACACAGGTTATTTAATCTCAGTGAGTCAGTCTTCTCAGCTAATATAACAGAGCTTGGAAGAGTATCAGATGAGATAATTCTGTTAGTGTAGTGCTTGTCACATAGTAGGCACTCAATCAATGACCTTGTAATTATTTTCACTCTAGCCCTTGAACTAGTCTTGCTTCCTACTTTAGTTCGGTATCTTAGAGCCCATAATAGCTTTTGCTATGGAAAATGGTGCTGCCTCTGATGGTTCAAGATGCTGTCCTGGCACTGCTCCCTCCTAATACCTCAAAGGGTCAGACAGTGAGGCAATAGTGCTGTGCTGATACCCCTGCCCAGAAGAAGAGTAGCAACCTTGGGCTGTGCTCAAGTGTATAGTCTCTTTCTGTGGGAACTGGGGAAAGAAAAGATTTTGGTTTTCAACAATTTCTATCCATACCCTCCAACTAACTATACTAAAATGAAGTCATATAGGTCCATGCTGCTGCTTCACAGCATGGCAAAAAGAAAATGACATTTGTAGAGGTCATTTGGGTAAATGAATGAGACTCTGTTTGGCTAGAAATTATGGGTCTAAGGACTTCAGCTGCTCCAAGTTCCATCCTGATATCGCTAGAACTGACAGTATCAACATCTTCACCTACTTGTAGCACTGCAGTAGGTTTACACAAAACCAAGATATAAGGTATTCAATGTGAAAACTGGGGCAATCCTGAGTAAACCTTTAAGACAGGTTGGTCACCCTACATACTAGTTGGGACTCTTTGGACTAGACTGTAGTCTATACCTTTTCCTGTGTCAATGAGTGAATGAATCAATGAGGAAAAGGGTGAATCTACAGGACCAGCTGGATTCACCCTGGAAAGGGCTGGGAGTTACTGGTGGAAGAAATCTTGAAAGGTAGAGAAAAGGAGCCAAGAATTTTATGATGCCTTTTGGAATGTACTTCATAGATTACTTTTTTGAGGAGAGCTTAGAATGGAATAACATAAGACCTTGAGAACAGATGTTTACCAGTTCTTAAGGAGCCCTAGTACCTTTTAACATGAGTGGACCTCATGGTGATTCTGTTTTGTACAGGTTAATGTTTGGAATTAGTCACAAGGCCAAAAGGATTAGGTTAGGGGTTATCCTAGGGCAAGCAGGCTTTTTTCAATATTTCTTTTCTTTTCTTTTTTAAAGAGAGAGAGGGGGACAGTGAGAGAGAGAGAGAGAGAGAGAGAGAGAGAGAATCGATTTTATTTAGTTTTTCATTGCTTTCACACTTCATTGTGTACGGGGGTGCTGAGGTTTGAACCCTAGTCTGTGCCTTAACTGCTGAGTCACCACTTGCTTTTCTTTTTGACAGTGAAACATTTTCCTTAAATCCAGTGTGTGTATTTGATTCTCTTTTCTGACAATAGAACAGTCTTTCTCAAAGACTTACCAAATCTTTTAACATATGCTTTCCTTCTCGAGTGTCCAAATTCCAGCTGTGATGTAGCTCAGGTGTAGAGTGGGCTCCTCAGCTAGTCTATATGTAATCAGCTTGTTTCCCCATACTTTGCTCTTTATCTAAGCTCAGTTTTGCTTCATAGATTGAAATATGTATTTTAAAACATTTTATTATCTTGCATTAAATGTTCTTTATATTTATTCATTCTTCACTTGTCATTCTTAATCTGATCAACCAAAAGAATTATGGATAATGCGATAATGCGTTAGTCAGTTTTTTGTTGCTGTGAACAAAGTACCTGAAAAGAACAACTAAGAAGAGGAAAAGTTTATTTGGGCTCATTATTTCAGAGGTTTGGTCCATGGTTGGCTAGCTCCATCACTTTGGGCATGGACCCAGGGTGAGGCAGAACATCAAGGTGGAAGGGTATGAATGAGAAAAATTGCTTGGCTCATGGCCACCAGGAAGGAGTGAGGGCAAGAGAGAGAAAGAAATGAGGGGTGAGGGTGGAGGGGAGATGAGATATAATCATAATCCCCAAGGAAAGATTCAGTGGTCTAACTTCCCTCAGCCACACCTTACCTGCCTATAGTTATCACCAGTTAGTTCATTAAAATGAGAATGGGTTGATTAAGTCATGTGTCTCATAGTCTACTCATTTCACATTCTGCATTAACACAGATTTGGAGGGCACCTCATGTCTAGACCATAACAATAAATCACTATTGTAACTCAAAATATATTCTGCCTTGTTTTTCTCTATTTATAATTTTATTTATAGTGTGCCTGGTGCATTCTAGGAAAAGTGAGTTGATAAGCTTCAGTAGCACTGGTATTTATCCAGGACATTTTTTTTTTTTTTTTTTTTGTAATTTGCCCCTGGATTTTTCAGGAAAAGATAGCACATGGTTAACACTATTTACCAAATAATAAACATGGCAATGGTGGCTGTCAAAATGACTTCTAAAACCTAAGGTCCTGGAAATTAGATTGAAGTTGATGTGGTTTTCCATGTGGTACCACCAGATTTATTGAATGCAGTTAACACATTCAAATTATTTTACGTTTAGAATTTGGTTGCTGAGTGAACTGGCAATAATTTAGGAGACAAAAATAGGGTTTAAGGGGGTTTGACAAAGGTAAAAAGACAAAGGGGAGATTTTAAAACAGAGAGTAAAGTATATTAACACAGTTAGGAAGAACAAAAAGTCTCTAATTCAAGGAGGAGAGATAGAAACCAATTATTTGAGAATGTGACAGAAAAAGTCTTGGAATGTTAGCAGATAATAGGGTGAAGGGAAGTTGGAATCCTATTGCTCTGCTCTTCAGTGTGCTAGTTTCTTTCAAAATGTGTGAGTTTAAGTTAATAGCTGACACTATTTCCCTATCAGCTTTGCCCACTCCAACTCTCCATAGAAATAGTACTAAGTCTACACCCTCTCCTTTTATTTTAGAAAATAAAATTGGTTTAATTCAAAGTGGGGTAAAAAAGACCATTTTCCTCTGACATGGAGGAGAAGAAATTTATTAATTCTTATTACGATGTAGGTACAGTTTCGATGTGAAGAAATACTATGGAAAGGAGGAAAGGAGCTATCCAAAGGCAAACTTTACCTTATGTCAATTTTGCCAGCCTTCTCTGCCTATCCTGGTTGAAGCAGAAACAATTCTCCCAAGTGTTCCCTTGCTTTCATTTTAACTTTGTCATATTTTCTTCATAGCTGTCTCTAGATCAGAATTTGTTTCAAAACAGGACTTTAAAATGATGAAGCATTTAAAAATAAAGTTATAGAAATGTGTTTATCTCCATATACCAAAAGGTGTTAGTTTTTTTTTTTTTTAAAGAGAGAGGGACAGTGAGAGAGTCAGAGAAAGAGAGAAACAACTTTATTTAGTTTTTTCACATGGCCTTAGTTGCTCCAACACTCAGTTGTGTATGTGGTGCTGGGGTTTGAACTCGGGTCCTCGTGCTTGTCGGGCAAGCGCCGAAACTGCTGAGCCACCACGCCAGCCCCAAGGTGTTAGTTTTTATGGGGTTCTTGATCCCTTCTGCTAGTGTGACTTCAGGGATCTGTGAAAAGTCAGTAAAAATACATACATATATCCAAACTTACAGGTCAAAGAAAATGCAAGAGAACCAGTTTCTAGAAAGGGCAGCAGCTAATTCTTGCATGTGGAATGATAGGCATGCAGTCAATAGTCTATTGTTATAAATGTATTCACTTGTCTAATATAGAAAGGAAAGTTTAAAAAAGTGTGGGAGAGGATTTGGAAACCATGGTAGAATGAGGCTATACATGACATATTATAAAAAATTTTCTTTTGGATTTACTACAGGAAACTAGAATAGCTTGTGGGACTTGTGGTCAAACGTAATTTACTCAGAGCAGCTTTAGTTATAAACAATGCAAGAATGAAAAGGGGAGCCAGAATAAAAATGTTTAATGATTCTTTCTGTTATGAAATGTCCTTTTTCATATTTATCTTAGCCAAGCTTAGAGAAACTATCGTATTCACCTTTAAATTTATCTTATTTGGGTATTTCAACCTTAAAAGTACTCCAATTCACTTCCATCCAGTCAGTTATACAATGATTCATTCCAAAATATTCCAAGTATCTACTGTGTGCCAGCCACAGTACGAGTTCTAGAAAAACAAAAATGAATTTGATATAGCCCTGTCCTCAAGGCAGACCCCACCAAAGAGAGGAGATTAAGAGGTGAACTATGGCAATATTGGACAAAAAGGGCCAACACCAGGGCCATGTGGGTTTAGAAGAGGCAGCAATGAAGTCTCCTGGGTAGATCTGAGCAGGATCAAAGCTGGATATTGGATAAAAAAGAGTTCAGCAGAGGATAAAGGTGGACCTTTCAGTGAGAGGACCTTGAGAGCAGTGGGTGGCTCAGATCATACAGGGCCTTGAATGCTATTACAATGACTTTAAACTTTATCCTGTGAGCTCAGGGGAGACATAAAGATTGTTTTTAAATAGATAAATTACATAACCAAATCTAAAACTTAGAAAAGTTATTCTGGTGACCTCCAGGAGGGCAGGATGATTAGACTATTCTAGACCAATTTTGGTTATCTAAATAACATTGAATCTTCAAATCTACAAACCTGGTTTGTAGCTCCACTTCTTTTGGTCCTTAATTTCTGTTAGTAGTGTTTTATTGTTTTCAACAGTTCTTACATATATTCTATTACATTTATTCATCAGTATTTCATGTTTCCAATTAGTGGTATTATTTTAAAATTATAATTTCCAATCATTTGTTTCTAGTATTTTAGAAACACAGTTGCTTTCTGTATATTGACCTTGTATCTTAGACCTTGCTAAAGTGGAATATAAATTCTAGAATTTTATTTTTTCTGGTAGAGTCCCAAGGAATTAATAAAATGGACACGATGGTGTTGTCTGCAAAGATAGTTTTAGTTTCTTTTCAAATTTGTGTACCTTTTCTCCTTTTGCCATTTACACTGACTAAAGCTGCTAAGTACAATTTTGGGTAAAAGTAGTAATGGCCATTCTAACTTTCCTCCTGATCCTGGTGGGAAGAGTTTAGTCTTTCTTCATTAAATAAAATTGAAGCTGTTGTTTTTTCACAGATACAATTTTTTTCACATTGAAAAGACTTTTCTTTCTATTTCTATTTTGCTGAGAGTTAAAAAAAACAAGGAATAAATATTGAAATTTATTAATGAATTGAAATTTATTAATTCCCTATATTAATTGAAATAATTATCGTTTTCCTTTTATTCTGTTACTATGAATTACAATGAATTATTTTTTTAATGTTAAAGCAAACTTTCATTCTTGGAATAAACCCTACTTGGTCCTGATGCCTTCCTATTATGTTTTTTTGAAGTTTTTGTATTTTGGTTTCTGAGGAATTTTTACATGTGGTTTCCTTTTCTTGTAATATCTTAGTCTGGTTTTAGTACTAGGGTTGATCTGGCCTCTTAAATGATTTAGGAGTTAATTTTTTTTTAATTTTCTGAAAAAGTATATGTAAGATTATTTGTTTATATGTTTGTTTTGGATGAGTTTTCTTACTGGGAAGATTTTGAATTATGCATTCAATTGCTTCTTTTTTTTCTTTCATTTATTTGTTCTTTTAGTTGCTGGACCTCTGAAATTCATTTTGTTGAGTGGTAGATATTTTTGTGTTAATGTGGGTTTTGAATTTTCCCTAAAGACAGTTTAGTCCCTTGGAGATTAATTTGATTATTTCAAAGTTTATTTTTAAGCTCATTCATCTTGGGTAGGTACAGAGTAGCTTTCTTCTAGAGCTATACTTAATTCCACTCTTAAGGCATCGTCCTTCTACAGTCTACTGCTTGCCTATATCTTCAGCAAAATCTCTCTGTTCTGGCTGGCGGGAATTCCGATTGTTCTTGGCCCAGCCCAGTTTTAGCTCCAGGAAGTGTTCATCTCTAGCTCCATGGTAATTGCATTTTTCTCAGAAATTGTTATTGTCTATCCTTCTAGGATTTCACCTTAAAATTGTGCGGATTGTTCCTTAGCCAAAGATTCAAGATGACCTTTACACAGATTTCTAGAGTTCTTTCTCTATGTGGTTTTGTATTCTTAGCTACACTGCCTTCAAAGTTCTAGCAATTCTGCCTTGCCTAAACTCCAACGTGTCTGCTTAACAAACTGCTGGGTCCTCTTAAGGTTCTTCCTCCCTGAATCACCTGTGGATGGTAATATTCAACTATTCTCCCAACTCCCATTATCAAGGGTCTAAATGGTTGTGCTGCTTGTTGCCTAGTATTTAAAAATAGTTTTTTCTTGTATTTGTCCAGTTTTCTAGTAACCTTAGTCTTGACTGGATATGGTGGCACATGTGGGTAATCCTAGCAACTCGGGGGCTGAGAGAAGAGGATTGCAAGGTCAAAGCCAGCCTCAGCAACTTAGACCCTGTCTCAAAATTAAAAAATAAAAATAAAAATAAAAAAAGGACTGGGAATGTGGCTCAGTGGTTAAGTGTTTCTGGGTTCACTCCCCAGCACCAAGAATAAGTAAGTAAGCAAGTAACCAACCTTACTTGCTTATGGACAGAATAGAAGTTGATTTTGCTTCTTGACTCAGCCTGTCCAATTGGCTTGTTTCCTTTCCCCTCTTCCCCACTACTCAGGCCCCCAACTATTTGCTTTATTATTTTTATTTGGATGATGAGATGGAAAGATCTCAGACCTTGTGCACAGGTAGTAGGAGATAGCTAAAAGGAGAGGAAAGCATCTACAAGGCAAGCAAATCTTCTACCTCTAAAATTAGTTCCTTAGTTAGCAACATTCCTGATCACTGTTATGCTAAAGAGCCTCTATCCTTTAGCCTTACCTAGCAAAGACTCCCCCCTTTCATCAGTGCAGTGTATTACTATGCTAAAAGAACATCTAACTTTATCTCTATTTTAACAAACCCTCTTGCTGTTTTGTTAGTTTTTTTTTGTTTGTTTGTTTGTTTTTTTAATGACTCGAGTGCCCGGGAAGGTGGTAAAAATGGAGAAATTTATAAAATGTTACAAAAATAGGAGACAAGCTGGGTTTCAGGCAGGGTGGTTATGAGAACATTCTTGAAGTTGATGTTTGCTTCTCATGGAAACATAGTTTAAATGTCTGCCCACAGTCATTTATCATTCATAGTTCTACCTGAGAGAGTATTTAAGAGCTGGGGAGTCCAGCATGAATACCGTGGAGAATGAGTCCAGGAGATAAGGTAGATTTTCCCCATATAACCTGCTTTTTCTTATTTTTTACTTTATGACTTTGACATAACTGGTTCCTCCTTTATTTATCTGAAGAGATACTGAGGTTATTTCTTTCATAGGCACTGTTTTCTTTAGGTAGAATGAAGCCACCTTAATAAATTAGTTGAACATAATATTTGCAAACTTTTCTATCCCGTTGAATTTTAGGGAAATGATATTTACTATTGGCAAATATTTTTATACTATATTGTAATTTCATTTTCTCTAGAACTTATTGACCTGCTGTGTACTCAGCTGTTTCTTACAGATGTAATCCTGCTGTACTATCTGTTTTGCTTGCTCCCCATGGTACCCTTCCTGGGGTGCTTCTCTTGCTTCATCTCTCTAAGCCTCAAGGATCACTATTTTTTTCACTTGTCCTTTAGGCTTTGGGTTAACATCTTCTCTCTGCTCACAGTCCCTGGGTCCTTCACTAACCCTTGTTGGTTTCCTTTACTCCTCTTAGGTAGTTCCTTCATTAAACTCTCTTTTTCTTGCTAGGATGCTGACTGATTTAAATCCCTTTCCATATATTGCTCTGAAAACTCTGTTTAAAACCTAAGTCAATAAGACCATTGCCCTAATCCAAACTTGTCAATAATCTTCTTTTACATTTAGAATCAAATCAGAACTTTTTTTGTTGTTGTTGTTAGGAATATCATGATCTTAACTCTCCAAATTCATTTCCTTCCGATCTCCTCCTTTATCATTCTGTTCCAGCCACACTCATCTATCTCAATAAAGGCCAAGTAAAGCAACAGGAGCCTAGAATCAAATCAATTTGTAATCTCTGAAATAGCAAAAGTGTGGGAGTATGAGGAAAGTATCCACATAAAACCCACTTTAGCATCCCCTAGGTTCTCTGCTGCTCCAGGCCAGCGTCTGTTCCTAAGTGGCATGCTTAGTCATCTCATCAACCACAGCTGTCCCTGATTACCTAGATGTCAGCAAGGAAGCCTTGGAGTTTCTCAATTGGGATTTTCAGTGAGTGGATTGGTTTTTTCAGTAGAGTTAATAATTCAGGCAGAAGGATTCCTTCCTCTTAAGATGCCTTCCACCTTCAAAGTTCAACAGTCTCTGCACACCTGGAGTTTTTCAGGAGCAGGGCCATGGCATTTCTGAAGAGTGAGCTGTGCTGTCTTTTCACTTCCCATTTAAAGCTCAGTTTCTTCCTCTGGCTTCGGAATTCTGGTTCTTCTCAGATAGATTAAGCATCAGGCAGACTATCTTGTCCATCCTGTCTTTGAATAATACGATGGTGCATCTCTTCACTAGGCCCATTGATTATTTTCTCAAAGCCGGGTAATGCTACTCCATTGTCTTAAAACTTAACCTCATTAAGCACTGGGTAAAAACAAAAACCAACAAACCAACAACCCCCATTCCATCAATTTAACTAAAGAGTTCAATGAAACTAAGCCTTCCTTAGCAGATCCTAAAATTGCCCATAGTTTGTAGAACAGTCTCTAAGCCTCTTTAGTAGGCATGAGGAGGATCTGTGCTGGAACAGTGACCTCACAACACTCTTCCCACATGAAAATTGGCAGAATGAATTTAAAAGTCAGATAACTATGCTACCCTGGGGGAACTCTTTCAGAACAGTTCCGTTTAAAAGAATATTCTTTGATAAAGAAAATGTTCTGTATCTGTGGTATTCAATGCAGGAACTACTAGTCACATATGGTTGTCCAACACTCAAAATGTAGACAGCTTAACTTTATATTCAAATTTAAATTATTTAATCAATCAATCAACTGATCAGTTTTTTTGGTGCTGAGGTTTGAACTCAGGGTTTAACACATGTTAAGCATGCACTGTACCTCTGAGATATACGGCCAGACCTAATGATTTAACTTTAAACTAAAAATTTCAAATGTGGACAATGATTTGGGCTGCACAGCATGAGAATCTGCTTACCAGGACCCTACACCCTTTCACCTACAGGTGAAAAATTTTGCACTTCCACTTGTCTGTGAGGTATGATCTAATGGAAAGATTTGAAAGAAACTTATTTTGGAAGGGTGCCACACATAAACAAATATATATCTCATTTAGGTACCAAAATGTGAGTAGTGTTATTTCTTGCTCTACTAATTCTCAAAGCCACAGTAACTGGAGCGGAACAACATATTTCTTTTTTTTTTAATTTTTATTCAGTAAACATGGTATTACAACTAGGAGGGGTTCATGGTGAAGCAATCAAGAACAAAAGTGTAATGGAACAATGTATTTCTAGTCCCAATTACTAGTCACATCTTTGTGTAGTTAAGTGTGTCTGGGTAAGTCTGATATGCTGTGTTGGTTTGACACTGACAATTCATTCTCAACTAAAGCTCATGTTATTCCTTCTTCACTACACATGTTAGCAAAGCAGTATCAGTGCTGACAAATACAAGTGTTTATATTTTTTTGCATTGCTTAAAATTCATCCTTGAAAGTGCAGAATCACTGTGCACTGGACACGTACTTGCATGAATGATAGTCTAAAGCTTTAGCAAATCTGCTTTTTCATTGTCTCATAGAGTTTTGAAAATTCTGGTCTCTATTTCTTTTCCAAAGTGAATGGACTCCCTTTATACTTTCTGTATAATTTCCCCTTGGTTTTCTCTAAGAAGCAGACACCAAGAAAGGATAAATATAGTGGTTCTATTAGAGGAAGAGGCCTACGTGAAAGGGAACAGGCAGGGACTGTAGAAGGCTGGGAGAACCATCTGGTCACTATGCAGATCTAATCCAGGTGAAGAATGGAGGTAAAGGTTGGGTGGAGCCACACATTTCAGCAAAGTTATCAAGGAACCCTGGAACTAAAGCTGGCCAAAAGAAAGTCCAGTATCTCTCTGGAATGGGATCTGCCTTAGAATCAGCACTGCACTCAGTCATAGGCTGGAGCAACCCATGGGTGGGGCAGCCTGGAAGCAAATATTGATATAGTTTGCTGCGTTGAAGATCTTAGTCAATTTTAGTCTCTATAGTTGGGTGTAGGCATAGCACATTTTTGTGGCCTCTATACCCTGTACAATCCCCACATTCAATGAGTAGGAAAAAAGAATAGAAGAAAGGTGAAAGATAGGATGTAGAATGACTAAAAAATGCAATTCTGAACATTACTTAGAAAACTCTTCTCTGTAACTTAGATGTATCCTTATTTATTCCCTTAATGTTGAGTTCAACTCTTCTCTATCAAGTGTTTTTCCTGGCTGCAGAACTGGATTAGAAACCATGCTCTTGCCACCTTTCTTGGCTTTTGCAATTAAACTGTAAGCAGACTCATTTACAAATGAGTCTACACTGGATCAGGCCAAACAGAGCTACATTAGCAGTTTGGGGTTGGAAGGACAGAACCAAAATAAATTTGTAAACCACCTCTATCCAAGCCTCATCCTTTATTTCCAAAGTAGGACAAAATAAGCTCTTTTTTTTTTTCCTTTGTGATCTACCTGTGATTCCTTTGTGATCTCGCAAATCTAACAATTGCGATCCAATTCTCTATCATTTTGGAGTCTTTCAAGGGGCATAATAAGCCATATATCATATCCTGTTTTAGTTCAGAATTATTAAACAATAAGAGTCAGTAGATAAAAGACACTAATTACTGATACAACTAGAGGTCTTGACTTATCTGAATACAAGTTGGCTTCTGAGGCTGAAGCTACAGTTTGGAGGCCTCCTGTTCAGGTTCCTTTGCATCAGAGCAGGATAGGGGTCACCTTCTCCAAGTGTGGGCTCTACCTAAGCTGCAGAGGAGAGCATGTTTCCTAAAGGCATTCATGTTACTCCCTCAGATTCACCCATCAGAGTCAGGGCAAGTCACTCCTCGTGTTCTGAAACTGAAAGAGGAAGGGAGGCAGAGAGAGGAGGCTCAGGGAAGATACCCAAAAGACAAAAATACCAAAAGGACACATGCCTGGGACTATGCACTGATGGACGTGAACTGAGGCAATTATTCTCATGGTTAGGGTGGCCCTATAACCATATTCTGAATTCTGAATTCAATCAATAGCTATATTTGTAGACCTCCTTTTTTGGGAGGACTCTTGAAAATTATATTTTTCTTTTGTTTTGGTTCAAATTTGGGAGACAAAATATTTTTAGAGAAGTTCGTGAAAGCTTTAAATTCTCCCAATGCCAAAAAATATATAAATTCAATTTTTGCTTTGGTGATTAAAAAATAAATTGTGTTTCTTTCTTGTCTCAGAATTTCAGGCCTTTTTTATATACTATTTATATTTTACATACACACACCATGGGATCTGAGATTGTTGAAGAACCTTTCATTTTTGTTTTCCTTAGCTCACTTGAGTCTAAGCCAAGATAACTATAATCCTGATTTTTGAACTTGGGGAGATTATGTGAAATGGTCCATAAACTCATTCTAAGAAAAGATTGCTTAATGCATTTCTGTGTTACTGTGGAATTAAATCCTCCTTCTCAAATCTGCTTTTACATTATCTTTTTTCAGATCAAAAGCTCAACTTGAATTTTATAGATTTGGGGAAAGAATTTTTTGTAATTGAGCCACTCTTTATTGTGAGGTCATATAATGCATTAGATAAGAATTTAAGCACTGGACTCAGGCACAGCTATATTTAAATCCTAGCTCTTCAACCATGTGCACATTACTAGACATCGCTGAGATTTAAGTTTCTCATAAAATGAAGACAGTAATACCTATATCACAGAGTTATGGTAAGGATTAAATGAGATTATATATTTAAAGCATTTAGTAGTGCCTGGCACATAATGATAGGCAATAAGAATAAGCGATTCTTGTTATGATTATTTTTATTCAGCTCTTTATTAGGAGTATCTGGTATAATGTAGAATGTAAAAGCTGATGCGGAAATATTTACTAAGTGAATAAACAGGATGAATCCAATCACCTTTGTCCTCTTGTACCCAACAGTAGTAGACCTTAGCATAGTCTATGTTGTTATATGATGGAATTCCAAACCTGCCACCATGCAGTTCTTCTGTGACCAGCAGAATTTGTCTGGCCACATGATGCTAAATAACATAGTTTCTATAACTATTATTTAATACAATAGAAGACAAATTCACATTTAGTAAAAAATATCTCTCAAGGATAAATCAAAATGTTTCTACTTGGTGAACACACTTACCAAGGACTTCATTATAGAATCTGTTTAAACAGGTTCCAAAGTTTAGTGCAATTCTTTTGGGAGTCAAAGTCATACTGAGAATTGATGTGAGAGGTAAAAATTACCTAATTAGAACCATTTGTTCTTATTTTTATAAAGAGAATTGTTGATATAGATGTTTTGAGGTAAACTTTCACTGTTCTATAGATTTCAGATAATTCTCAGCAATCCTTGCACATTAATATGTCATCAAAACTTTTCACATCAGAAAACACAGGTTGAACAAGTGTTTGCTTCATTCTTGTAGTTCTTGTTCTCTCTCATGATTTTTCTCATCTGTTTTACAGATAGAATCTTATGAGGATATCAGCTTGCCAAATAACTGAGATTCTTTTCAGTAATATAGAACCCAAATCAAAAACATTCCGGAGACTAGTTGCATTTACAAATGTTATTGCTTATACAGATGTGTGGTAGATTGGAATAAAATGTTAGGTATGACAACAACAAGTTATAGAAATTTGAAGCTGCCTTTGGGCACATGAATATATACATGAGGGTAGAAAATATTTCATGGTATTATTGCTAAGGATGTGGGATCTTTGAAATAATATTTGGAACAGAGAAGTCCAAGTAAAAATCAAGGAAGCCGGTCAATATTTCTTGAGCATAATTTGTGTGCCAGTCACTAGTCTAGGCACTGAAAATATGGCTGTGAATGAGAATAAGTTTCAGCCTACACTTATCGTCAAATGCAAACGATGGACATTAAAGAGTGAAATAATATAGAACAGCGTGAAGTTTTCAAGAAATCCAGGGTCTTATAGAATTTAGACCAAATATAGGATGGAGGAGGAGAGGAGTCTTGCCCAGTCTGGGAGTTTAAGGAAGGTTTGTGAGGAAACGATGTTTATAACAGGATTTAAGGATGGCTTAGCTAGGAAAAGAGAAGGAAAGTTACTCTACTAGGTAAAAGGAATATCATAGAAAAAGGTTCATACAGAAATAAGAAGCCCAGTATATTAGTTTGCTGGGGCTGCTGTAAAAAATTACTCCAAACCAGATGGTTTCAATGATAGAAATTTATTGTCTCACATTTCTGGAAGGTAGTTCAAGATCAAGGTGGGTCAGCAGGTTTGGCTCCTTCAGAGCATACGAGGAAGAATTTGATCCTTACCTCTCCCCTGACTTGTAGAGGTTTGCTGGCAATCTCTGGTATTCTTTGAACAGTAGAAGCATCACTGCATCTCTTCTTATGTAGCATTCTCCCTATATGTCTATGACCAAGCATCTCCCTTTTATAATGACACTAGTTATATTATTGGATTAGGGGATCATGTGCTTCCATGATCATTATTGGCAGGATAACATGGTTTATTCTCCTTTTCGTTTTAGTCCTACAGCAATGTTGGGGTCTGACCTTCACTTCATTTCATCAACTGTCCTAGAGTGATCTTGTTATTATTTGCATAAGCTCCTTCAGGAAGGGCTGCTAGATTGTGCTTTGTTAAGCTTGAAAAACAGGGTATCGCCACGGGCTCCAGACGTTTTGCATTGGTATCACCTGCCAATTACTTCAGATCCCTCAAAAGGTGCACATGGAGGCTTCTTGTTGCTATTGGTCAAACGTGTGCCTCCGAAATTCAGGTGTAGCAATGGGCGAGCTAATGCACTCCCCTAGGAGGAAGGAGAGAGGCCTCGAGGGGGCGGGGTGAAGGCCTTAAAAGAAGAGGCTCCAGCCCGCAGTAGGGAGTGCTTGCACTTTTCTGCTGGACGTGGTGTCCCTGCTCCTTTGGAAGATGAACTCTTGCCAGCAGCGAACCTGCCAATGCTTTGATCCTGAACTTCCCAGCCTTCAGAACTGTGAGAAATTGCTGTCCATGTTTGTTCTGAAATAGTCTTGCAACATTGCCTTGACTTGTTTGAACTCCTTAGCTCCACCGACTCATCACCCAATGTCAGGCATTTTGTCGTAGCAGTACAAATGGACTAAGACATTTACTATATGTATATAAAAGAGAGATGTAAAGCATGGATATAAAAAAGAGAAGTAAATCTTGGATAAAGAAAGACCATTCCGGGTCTCCGGCCTGTGGTTTTTCTCATCCCCAGCCCTTCCCTCAGGTCAGAACCCAGCTGGACCGGGACACAGCAAAACTCTTCCATTATATTGATTAACTTTTACAACTGGAACATAGTTCAGAGATTATTTTTCAGGATTTTCTGTGTGAAGTAGTGTTCAAGCTCAGTTAACATAGCAAAGGACACCAAACTAAAGAAGCTGAAATTAGAAGAATTTTTTTCTTCTCTTTTGTGTAGGAGTCTAGAGATAAGATCTATCTAGAAAGACCCAAAGACCCTATCTTAACTGATTAATCTACAATAGCTCCCTTTCAAAAAAAAAAAAAAAGTCACAGTCTGAGCAGATAGGACTTATACATAGGCCATTTGGGGAGAGGGCATGATTCAGCCTGGACAGAGCAGTGTGGGTAATGGTTTGAAGTGATATCATAAAGGTGTTTAGATTCCAGGCATGCAAAACATTTCTATGTGAATTTAGGATTTTGTGCATTTTGCTAAGGACTATGGTAAACCATTTATAAATTTTAAGTGGGGGAATGAAATGTTTTTAAATGATTGCTCTAGCTCAGTGTGGGAGATAGATGAGTAGGTAGGAGACAGATGATCAGGTGGGTGAGATACCTATATTGCATCCCTACACTTTTCTATTTTTAGGATCCCTTTAATCTTTCCTTTCCATATCACTTCTCTCTATGCCAACGCCATAAAATTCCATTTATCTTGCCTTTAGGATGTCCAAATCTCTTCAGTGTATAAAAAGCACTCTTGGGAAACCATGCTTCTGAATTCATCTGTTACCCACATGTTTTCTCCCTCAGTCATCAGTAGATATCAAACTTTAAATGTGCACAAATAATTCACTTTAGTTGAATAACTCTGTCTTATCCAATCTTTGAGACATCATGTGAAGGTTCATATAAATTGGGGAATTAAAAAAATTTAACAACCAATAAAAGATAATTTGTGTAACATTGTAGAATTTATGTAAAATCAAGTATTTAAATCTGGACATTTATGTTTCTTTGAGTCCATTTTTGGGAAATGATTTGCATAAGCAAGAGCAAGCCGGAGTGAGTCAGTTCAAGTCTACTCTCCCAGGGCTGTCTGTGGTTTCCCCATGTGAGCTGCAGGATTTCAGGTTTCTAACCTCCCATCAACTCCAAACTCTCCTTGCCCTTTTTATGCTGATTGGTTAACTACTTTTAGTGATCTAATCTTCTCATAGGATTATGCCTTAGGATAATGAAACTTTACTAAATGCCCGTGGGAATTTGAAGACAGCCTTTGTAATGAAGGTGATCTGTTGTCATATGGCCTGGTAGTAAGGTGGAAGAATATTGAAAGTGATTAACAAAGTAATTAAAAGATGTGATGAAGGGGCCTCTAAGTCTGCAATGTTGAGAATTAGGAGAAAAGGCCACAGTTTAATAAATGATCTTAAGCCTTAGCATGTGTTTCCATGATCATAGGCAGGGTAACAAGGTTTATTCCTCTTTTTGTTTTAGTTGTGAAGCAAAACTTTTTCTTCTATTGCACTGATTAATTTTTACATCTGGGACATAGTTCAGAGATTATTTTGTTTTTCAGGACTTTCTGTGTTATAGTGTTCAGATTAGGTTAACAAAGGGCAGCAAACTAAGGAGTTTGTAATAAGTAGATGTGTTTTTTTCCTTCACTCTCAGGTAAGAGTCCAGAGGTAAGTGGTACAAGGCTGGTGGAACTTCTCTGTTCAATGATGTCCCTAAGACGCTCATATTGTGGCGAGCCTCTGCCATCCTCAATAAGGAGTTCCTGTCAAAAGATCTCAGGTAGTGGCTCCATTTATAATTCCCTAGCCAATGGGATGGAAGAGGCCAAGTGGCTTCATCTTTAAGAAAATGACATAAAAATTGCAAAGGTTATTCCATGGCCACTGGTAGCTATGGGGAAGACTAGAAATCTTCCTGCTGGGCACACTTGTGCCTAAATAAAAGGGGGATTTATCAGGAAAAGGGAACTTAGGGCAATTAATGGGTTGTATCATACTCTGATTCTCTGAGAAGGGAATTAAGGCACAGAAAGGGTAATGGGTTAAAAGTCCCATGGCTGTTGAAAATGATTCCCAAACTTCTGGTAAGAGACACATTTCACGGAATGTTCCGTTCCCTCCACATTGCTGATATTAAATAATACTATGGCAAAGGTCAGAGTTTATCTTTGAAATGACAAAAGTTTGTCAGTTGTTTTCCAGGGATTTCTAATAATTGATTTTAAGCACTGGTTCAAAAAACCTACTTTGATGACCAGATTATACAGATAATGGTAGACTTCCCCTTACTTTCTCCATAATAGTTTTTTTTTTCATACCAATGTGCTGCTCTTAAACTCAAATTCATATTGACCTATCTTTCCTTCTTTTAGGTTTCCTCAGAAAGCTGGACTTTATAATTTGAAAAACTATCACTCTTTACCCCTAACTAGCTTTTTTATACACTGTCCTTCACTGGAGATTATCAATACACAGTTGATTCAGATATACAACATAACATAGAAAATGACATATAATGGGATTATTCTATTTCTGTAAATATAAATTCTTAATTCTTGTTTTCATGGATGTCTTTCTACTTCTTCCTTGAGAGAAAAATGGATTTAGCAAACCAAAAAAGCAAGTAATGGGTTTGAGATTTTTGTGTTTGCATGGGCATTATAAGAATTACATTTCATTTTTAAATATATTAAAAATAATACTTTTCAGGAAGACCTAATTTGTCCACATTTTGTTCTTAGAACCATCTCTTCTTTAAGAGAATTTTTGACCAAACTTAAAAAATCATTGAAAATCTTCAGGCTCTCCGGGCACTTTGTCAGGTAATAAGATTTCAGTATTATGTTTCCTTGTTTTCAACATAGCAACATTTTAGCTCCAAAGAGTGTGTTTATCTCACTTGCCTACTGGAGATACCCTGGGTTGTAGTTTACTGATGTGAAGGTTGTTGAATGCTTGTGACTAGACATTGAATCTTTAATAGGCCTTCAGCAAAGTATGCATTAGTATTACCCTCAGTTTCTTTAAATATAGGAAAGGCAGATTTTTCCCCCTTCTTTCAGCTTTTTAAATTTCCTTTTTGTTTTGCCAAGTCTAAGAATACTGTACAGATACTGACTTAACAATGGCTCCACTTAAATGTTTCTGACTTTACCATGGTGTGAAGGAGATATGTGTTCAGCAGAAACCTGACTTCAAAGCTTTTCCGGAGTTAGGATATGTGTTAGATCCTCTCCTGTTGATGCTGGCTGCCACAGCTCCCCATCAGCCCCACAATCATGAGGACAAACCTCTCAGACTCTGATATGTACTATCTTGCTAAATTATGACGCTCTACAGGTTAGATGTATTAAATGTGTTTTCCTTTATGATATTTTCAATTTATGATGAGGTTGTTGCAAGGTAACCCCACCATACATTGAGGAGCATCCATAGAGTAGGGAAGTGAAGATAGCCATACTTGAAATAATGTTCATTTCCAAATTGAAATATTGGAAGTTGTTTTTTTTCTTGTCTTGGCTCTTTTTTATTTAAGAAAATTTTGTCTCATACTTCTCCAGTTCCTCCCCCAAACTAAAATTTCCTATTCTCTCTTCTCTTACCCATACACTTCTAATTACATACTCCCTTATTCGGAACTAGACAGATCTTGCTAGCTTGTGTCTATTTCAGTAGAATCACATAAAACCCCAGGGAATGAGTAGGAAGGCTGCACAATGTGAAGGTTCTGCTTGCTGCTGTTACCAAGAACCTGAACACAACTCTGCCCAAGTTTTCAGCCCCTGGGATTTGAGGCAGTGTTAAGTGCTATTAGTGCTCCTGCCTGGGGCTATTGAGGCAGAAAAAGTTAGGCAGTCAGTGTAGGCAGAACAATGTGGGTTGATAAGGAGAAAATCAACTGATGGTCCTCTTTCCTGAGAGGGCAAAGACATCCCCCAATGCTAATGAGGCTCTGACAAGATATGCCAGATGCAGATACTCCCTGCTGCTAAGGAAGGAACCACATTCTTTCTATGGACACCTACAGCATGGACCAAAGACTGGACCAGAATTCACCGTACCTCCGTCCTAGGTACAGGGGCAGGGAAGCAGTGACCAATCCAGGAGAGGTCCTCATATAAAAAGGGCAAAGCTCATTGCCTCTTTGGCTCTGTCCCTTTCCCCCACTCTGGGGGAAGTCTGCTCTTTTCCCTGTGCTTTACTTTCTATAATAAAATTTATCTACTACACTTGCCTCAGTGTCCCTTGGTTTCATTCTTCGACCGAGAGGTCACAAACCCATCATCCACATCGCTGGCATCACTATGATGATTATTCTTTCTGCGTTTGTGTTGTAGAGTTACTGTTGGCTTTGGTTATATACATATACGTGCCTTATATTTCAAATTAAGTTTTTGGGGGTTTTTTTTGTTTTTTTTGTTTTTTTAGAAAATACTTTCTTCAAACTACACATAAGTTTGGAAACCACACTAGAGGAGTTAAGACCTTCAGGTATAAATCCTTGCTTTGTGTTCTCAGCTGAAGTATCACAACACACAGGTGGGAAGAAAGGTCATTAGTGATGTTTTACTAATAATAATCCTCACAGGGCAGTTTGCATATGACATTTAAAAAATAAAAAGAGTTCAAGAAGATTCAAAGTCATCTTTGCATAGGTACAGTGTGAGAGGGGGTGGTGGTGATGCTTGTAAGTCCATAAACAGGCAAATTTTTTCCTTCTGGCTCTCTCCTCTATTACTAGGAGATGCTTACCACTTTTTTTCACTTTGGGGAAAAAAAAAACTGCTGTGTATATGTAAGAGAAGAGAGGAAGAGAATTGATTGGATTCTTTGAAGTATTTAAGGAATAAAACTTGGAACTTCAAAGCTTTTATTGGCACGTGGCATTGTTAAAGATGGATTCCTTATCACCTTTGAGACAGAAAGAATTTGGGTTTTAGAAATAAACATTTCCCATATGCAAAGGTAAAATAAAATCCTGTTCTGGAACATTAGATTTGGAATAAAAAAAATAACTGCTCTACAAAGCAACATAAAAGGCTGTGTTTTGTGTGGTCAAAGCAGTGTTTTTGAAAGATTATTATGAGATTAACTGGTTTGGTTTCTCCTGGACAGACTGGGTAAAGTAAAAATGAGATTTATCAGTAGGAGAACTGAGTAAGTCCTCAGAGCTTAATTGAGGACTGGAGAAAGACTTCAATAGCTTCTAGGAATAGGGTTTCCTACTTCTGAGTTGTTTCTGTGAAATTCCTATTTAATTGACAGATTTGTATTGAACATGTACTATGTGCCAGGCAACATTCTAGTTGCTTAAGATACGTTGGCTATTACAGATCCCTGAGTAGGATAGTTTGGATTATAGTAGAATTACTTGAGTGAAGTCTTTTTGAAGGATAAAATGGGTTTTTTTTTTTTTTTTTAAGGATTAAGCTTTGCGTCAGCTGCGTTTCAGAGAAAGTGAGATGCATTTAGGTTCTGAGTGAGACAGAGCAGAGACAAGTGGACCATATTGAGAGTAGATACAGGTGGCAAAGCAACAGCCAGGAGAAGGTAAGCCCTACTTGCAGTCCCAGAAAAAGTCTGGACACTATGACATCACAAATATTATTCGGGTATTAGGGATAGGGAAGGAAAGAGGCAAGAGGGAGGGATGATAGGGAGGAATCTGGGGGGAATCAACCATGCAGCTTACTCTTTACTCCCCTGAGAAGCCACATAATACTTAACACAATCATTTAATTCTGGAAAATGAATGTGTGTATGTGTGTGTGTGTGTGTGTGTGTGTGAAGCGAATGAGGTGTGGGTAATGGGGTGATTATGGATTAGGATCAGGGGCATACCATATTGTTGCTACATGTACATCTATGATTGTACAACTACACAACTCAAATTTTTTAAAAAGGAGAAAGAATCCAAGAAGCCAGTGAACTCTTGTGTTATGTCTATAATAACATAAGTTTAATTGTCGAACTGTTTACTATATTACTTTGAGTGGAAAAGAAAAAGATGATGTCAGAAATAATGCACAGGGAATTGAGCTTAAATCTCATTTAAGTGTACTGCATTATGTGTGCTGTCGTTTCTCATGGGTACTCTCTGAGGAAGACAGACTGAGAATCAGGAGTATCTGTTCACCAGGAATACCGGGCATTGTAGCATCAACCAAAAGGAACTTGTCCATATAATTTATTGAAAAGCAACGTTGACATTCTTTATCTAATAAAATCCTACAGTGTATTTCTCATTAGATATATAGCTATATGTAGATGTCTTTATTTTAAACCCAAGGGTACTTACTGCCTTTACAAATATTTTTCAGTATGTGGTAATAGTTATATGATTAATCAAGTGATTGCTCTTGAAAAATGAAAATTATTTAAGAATAATTTTGACTATTAGGATATTTTCCATCCATTATTCTATTTTCTTTCCAGAGTTTTCTTCCACTAATGAAATTATATTCATTTTATTCCATGTAAATCAATAAGTATTTCCTTTATATGTTCTTTGGTTATATTTATCATGTTAAGATGCACATCCAAATTCAGTTTAGGCTTATATTTAATAGTATACGATGCACTCATCTGGTTTCCTAATCACATAGAATGTCAAATGAACTTTTTATGCAATCTCATGGTTATGGAAACATTGACCTAAAACAGATTCCTAAAATTTGTCTGTTAGTAAAGTCTGCTATGTTGGGCACAATAATGGCCCCCCAAAGATGACCACATCCTCACTACAGCAAACTGTAAATGTGTTAGGGTACATGATAAAGGGGAATTAAAGTTGCCAATCAGTTGATTTTAAAATAGGAAGATTATCCTGGACTGTCTGCATGGGCCCAGTGTCATCACAAATGTCCTTAAAAGGGGAAGAAGGAATCAGGAGAGTCAGAGGGAAATAAAATTATGAATGAAAAGTGCAGGGAGATACAATGCTGCTGGATCTGAAGGTGGATGGCAGGGACCTTGGGCCAAGAAATGTGGGTGGCGTCTAAAAGCAGGAAGGAACAAGGAAATGCATTATCACCAAGAGGCCTCAGAAAGGAAAACAGTCCTGCTGATACCTTGATTCTGGTCAGAGGAATGTAGGTTAGACTTCTGCACTACATAATGATTAAGAGATCACACCTTGTAATGTAAGCCTTTAAGACATTAACGGTTTGTTAGAATAGTAATAGAAAACCTACTTACCTGCCTTTTACAAAATTGTGATATCCGTTTTTTTCAGTGTGCTATGATGCTCTTTGTGCCCTCCCTCTCTGTTTCTTTATCAATATCTTGCCACTCCTACCATGCCCAACTACCCCTGCCAGCTCATTGGAGGTGTAGGTGAGGCTGAGTGGTCCAGAGTTGAAGCCATGGTGGCACTAGTTCTAATGTTTTGTGTGATTATTCTGGTTGCCCCTGAAACTTTTAGCCTGTTAAACATGAGCTAGGTCACCCTTCTTGATATTAACTTTCTCTTCTCCTTGCCATTAAGCTCCTAATAGACATCCTGAATAAGACCATGTTTTTTTCTTGTTTGTTTGTTTTGATTCTGGGATTTTACCCAGGGTTGCTTAACCACTGAGCCACATCCTCACCCTTTTTTTTTTTTTTTAATTTTGAGACAGGGTATTGCTAAGTTGCTGAGGCTGGCTTTGACTTGCAATGCTCCTGACTCAGCCTCCTGAGCCTCTGGGATTATAGGCATGTGCCGCCTGGCTAAGGCCATGTTATTTGTAATGGTGCAGTGGTGTGAATTGAGAATTAACCCACTAAGATTGCAGCAAAAGGTGACCTTTCTATTCCTTAGGGAATTTTTTAGGAGCCAAAGGTTTAAATTTGTTAAAATTTCACTGCCTCTTGTAATACCTTTAAAAGACCTACTTAATTCTTAGCTACCTGTTGTCCAGGAGTGATGAGTATGAATCAGAGTCTAAAGAGTTATGGTTTTTTAAACTTACTTTTAAAAATAGCATACACTAAAAATTGACTTTTTGATATACAAACATATATTTTAATACACATATATATGTTTACTTTAGAAGTTTTATAATTATATACTTTTGATGTATGATCCATTTTGAGTTAATATATAACTCAAATCCTTGGCATTTATGTAATTTTTTTGCCTATGAATATTGTAAGATTTATGTCTTTTCTGTAAAAATTGAAGATTTTGATGCAAAATAGACTACCTCCATTTTCAGATTACCCTACCCCTTCAAGATAGTAACTTCCTCCCCTGTGTACATTCACCTCTTTCCGGGGACCCATCCTCTTCTAGTGACCTTTGCTGACACACTCTACCCCTTTTGGTGACCCTCACCACAACACATCTACCTCCTTCTGGTGACCCCCAACTATCTTCCAGTCACTGCCTTCTTCCTCTTTGTACCTGCCTCCACCTTACTTTAGACAACCCTGTAGATTGTGCATTTGAGCTCCTCCAGAGTGAAGGGCAGTATCGGATCAGGTTGGAGTTAAAAACTCCTGATTTCCTTGCTCTGTGTGCATTCTTTTGCCCTTTGGCTGAAGTAAATTTTCTTCCTTGCTCACCCATACCTGACCACATGTTTGATTTCATTTATAACAATATATAATTGTTTCAACACCAATTGCTTAGTATCTGTCTTTTGTCCATTAATTTGTCTTTACATCTTTGTTGAAGATTAATTTATTATATTTGTGTGAGTTTATTTTTGCACTCTCTAATTTGTTCCATGAACTCATGGGTCAATTCCTCTGGTAATACCACACAGTCTTGATGATGGTTGCTTTAACTCTCAAAAATGGGTGTGTGATTCCTGCAGCATTATTCTCCTTTAAAATTGTTTAGAACATTCTAATTCCTTTGCCTTTCCACATAAGTTATAGAATCAGGTTGTGTGTTCCAACAAAATTTCTGGTGGGGTTTTCATTGAAATTGCATCATGTCACTAGATCATTTTAAGAGAATTGATATCTTTACTACATTGAATTTTTTAATCACTGAACATCGTATACCTTTCAGTTTTTAAGTCTTCTATCTGCATTTTGCAATATTTAGTCCACACATTCTGTATATTTTTTGTTAGATTTCCATTTAATACTTCAGGTTTTAGTTATTGCAAATGATTTTTTAAAGTATGCTGTTTTAATTGTTCATTGTTAGCATATAGAAATAAGATTGATATTTGTACATTGACCTTGTATACTACAACTTTGTCACATGCTCTTTTGTTGTTTGTTTTTGTTTTAGTCCTGGGGATTGAACCCCCAGGGGTGCTTTACCATGGAGCAACTTTCCCAGCCTATTTATTTTTTATTTTGTGAAAGGGTCTTGCAAAATTTCTGAGGCTGGCCTTGAACTTCGGAAACTCCAACTTTAGCCTTCCCGGTTGCTGGGATTACAGGCATGCACCACCACATTCAACAAAACCACTTATTAGTTTTAGGAGTTTTATTTTCTTATGAATGACCGAGAGTTTCTATATAGGCAATTATGTTAACTATAAAAATGAGAAGTTTTATGTTTTCCTTTCCAATAGTATGCATTTTATTTTTTCTTTATGCCTTATTGTAGATGGTGTTGCATAGGAGTGGTGGGAGTTGTGTACTTGCTTGTTCCCTTTATTAGGGGAAAACATTCAATCCTTCACAATTAAATATGTTAATAGTATTACATTGAGAAAGTTTTCTCCGGGGCTGGAGCGGTGGCTCAGCGGTTTTGGCGCTTGCCTGGCAAGCACAAGGACCCGGGTTCAAACCCCAGCACCATGTACACAACTAAGTGTTAGAGCAACTAAGGCCATGTGAAAAACTAAATAAAGTTGTTTCTCCCTTTCTCTGTCTCTCTCTCTCTCACTGTCCCTCTCTCTTTAAAAAAAAAAAAAAAACAACAAAACTTAAATGCATTCACATACTAATGTAAAATAAAAAAAAAAAAGAAAGTTTTCTCCTACTCCTTGTTTTCTAGGAATTTTATTGTGAATTTTGAATTGAATTTTTAAAATACTTTCATGCATTAATTGGTCTGATTTTGTGATTTTTCTTCTATATATCATTAAGATGGTGGGTTATGCTGATTGATTTTTGAAAATTGGATCAGCCATGCACTTTTAGGGTAAAAACCACTTGGTCATGTTGTATTTTATATTTGTGGTGTGTTTGTGCGTATGTGTTGCTGAATTCAATTTGCTAATATTTTAGTGAGAAGTTTCACTTCCACATTCAGAAAGAATATTGGTTTATATTTTATTTTCTTCTATTATTCCTGTCTAATTTTGTTATTAGAGTAAGGTTAGCCTCATAAAATAAGGTGATGAGTGCTCCCTCATCTTCTATTTTTTGAATAACAGTATATAGATTCTCTAATTTCTCCTCATAATGTTTGGTGGAATTAATCAATGAAACCAACTGGGTTGGGAATTTCTGTTTGAAATGTTTATAATTACAAATTTTTATTTCCTTAATACTTATGAGATGCTTGCAGTTATCTATTTCATTTTGGATGAGCTTAAGTAGTTTGCGGATTTTAAGTAATTAGGTTACATATTTCATTTATATTGTCAGCTTTATGTGCATAAAATTATTTATAGTCTCTATTTTTCTATGTCTGCAAGGTCTGTTGTAATATCCCCTCTTTTATTTCTATTTTCAAAATATTTGCAGTCCTATTTGGATCTGGCCCATGCATGTACAATTAGTGGCTAGTCTAAGACCGGGGCAATGACCTAACTTTTAGTTTAGTTTTCAGAGTCTGGTGTATTGATTAGGGCCAGATTCATGCTTGCACCATGTGGGGATATGCCCAGGAGTTCAGAAGCAACTCCATGGGGTTGTTTGCTGAGCTCTGCCCTCTCCAGGATTTCATCATTGCTTTCTTCCCTAAAACTCCTCTTTTCAGTCTTTTGTCTCCAGAACCCTAGACTTTTATTCACCCTGTTTTACCTGAAACTTCTCATGACTTTACCAATGACTGGGGATAATGAGCAGACTGAAAGGGAAGGTAAAGAAAATAATGGGATTTACCCCATACTCTTGGGTCTTAAGATCTTGAGATCTGAGCTCTTCCAAGTGCAGAGAAAGTTTCTCTATGTCAGAATTTTAGGAATTCTGTTGAGTGACCTTGCTTGCTCCTCAAAATTAAACTAGAGGGCTTCTCTTAGAGCTCTTTCTGTTTTCTCTGATCCTACTTCTAAGTGTTAACACTGCTTCATGTTTAGGCCAGAGGAACATCAGTGGAAAAACATGGTGCATGTACTATGGTCTAGCACTACTTCAAATCGTTTGTCCACTAGTCTGTCTGCTGCCATGTACTTTTCAGAATCTTCAAATATCTGCTTTGCATATTATAATTTGGGGGGCTACATTTAGTGGGAGATATAAGGTAGAATGTTCTTGTTCCTTCTTGCTGTAAACTGAAATTGGGTAGAAAAAATTTTTATTAGATTAGAAGGTGATAGATTTTGAGCTGAAGAATCTTTGTAATAATTATAAATTTGAGGGAGGACACTGAGTGCCCTAGTGGAATGATGGTGCTGATGGGATTATATAGGGGTCAGAGTTAAGCAGCTTCTTCATAGCTTCACCCAGTGCTGTGCCAGCTCCAAAACTCATGATCTTCTGCTGCTTCCAAGTCCTCATATTAAAGAGTTGGAAGATCTTTTCAGCTCAGCAAAAGCATTATCACAGGTCTCAGTGTCATAGGCCTGCAAATGGAGCACAACAGAATTCTATCAATCATCTACTGATGGTTTGATTTGTCAACATTTGTTAACATCATCACCATTGCACATGATACTAGTAGTAAACCTAAAATCCATTTCACTTAAGACATGGATGAGGCATAGAAATCCTTTAATTTTAATTCATTGTTTTAAATCGTTTTGAATTTTCTCTTTAGACTGTTAGGTCACCAATTCACAAGGGTGTTCAAACAGTGAGAGGTCACACTACTCTGAAGCACACAAAAAGGTTGATTACATGTAATTTACTGGAATCCTGCTTGCATTTATGTTACCAGTAAATCTCTGGTAAGCAGTTTATTTGTTCACACACTGAAAAGTATGTGGATTAAGGAGGGAAAAAACTGCGTGGGAATTTACAAAGATTAGGAACTCTGGCTTGCCCAGTTGAATATAATTTTCTCCTCTTGAAGATCAGCTTAGAATAAGGTTATTACCCTGAAGTGTAAAATAGAGACAATTAACCTAACTTAGAAAAAGGAAAATAAACGGCTTGTTTGATGTTACATGGCTAGGAGCTGCTAAGAGTAGGTGTTAGGATATAGATCTTCTGACTTCCAACCCATTATAAATCCCATCATTAAGAAGCAATTCTACAGAACTCACTATTTATCAGCAGGGATGGTGTTCTGGATGCAGTGAGTCACCATCTGTAACAGGCATGCAGAAAGTTTATGTCCTATGCCAATATCCTGGCCTTAGTCCCTGTTTGGCATAGTTGGGCTCCTTCATGTGCTTATATACACATTCTTCAGAAGGTTTGGGAGAGGGTAAAGATCAGGGGAATTTAGGAATTTGCACTTTGGTCTCTGAGCAAGACAATATCACAAGCTTTCTTGCTGGTATGTTACTCAATTGTATTGTCCATAACAAGAGCAATGAACGCAAACATTCACTGAGTGTTTGTGTGACAGGCACTGGTCAGGTCACTGGTGATGAAAGGGTAGGTTAGGTTGGGTCTCTGCCTTCAGTGAGCTCATTATGTCTTGAGTGGTAGTTGATTTGTTCTGACAAATTTTCCTTCAGCTAAAGAATTATAATTAGAGGTCAGTCTTCCTTTTCTATTTTTTCTTTTTTGGTGTTCATTATTCTTTCTAAGTGTCATATGCATTGAAGGACTATTTTTTAAAAATTTTATTTGTGTTTTTGATAGACCTGAGACATTTTTTGGTGAACAAGAACCAGTGGTATGAGCAGAATGATTCTTAAGATGCCTCATGAAAGCAGCAATCATGCTTTTTCTGATTCCTCCCCCAGGAAGCTGCCTACCTTGGAGTGCCACTATGTCTCTAGGTTCATGTCTTCATCCCTGCTAGCATATGGATAAAAGGTGCTAGATGTTTCCATATTCAGCTCATGACTGATTCTGCTGCTTGTGACCTGCTTCACTCTTGAGTATCTGGGCTCCATCCTCTACCTCATTTGCCCTGGGCTGGGCCATGTTCCCTGACTCACTAATTCCTGTCAGCACCAATATCTTGCCTGGGGCTCACCCTGTTATACAGAGCATGATATCACTCTGCCCCCATATCACTGCTGAAAAAGTGATATGCTAAACACTGAATAACAGTGAAAAAATGAAATGGAGAACTTTGGTGCAATGTATTCTTTGGAAAATGGGATGGGGTAAGGGATGGTTCCTGGTACTAATGTGATAACTAATTTTTACTTTTCACCTTAATTCTTCTGGGCTATCATAGCAAATATTTTCCAGAGTGATGACAGGTAATGAGTACAAATACCTAGGGTGAATCTTAGCAATTTTATTTATTTCAAGGATTCAGTTCCTTTAACCTATGTGTTCAAGTCTTTAAACCAATACCTAAGAGAACATCGTAACTCTTCCAGATTTTATGTAACAGTATGTTTTAGGAGAAGTGATATAATTGATGATTGTGGTGAATAAACAGCCAAGTTAAGGAAGTACAAAATACATTAGTTTCTGCAATCTAGGTTAGTTATCTTTGAGTTAGTTTTTGTAGTTTTTTGCTAAGATGATAAGCCCACCATGTATACCTGGAGCCTTCAGGTAGATTCTCTACTCTACCAGTAGGGGAATCTACAGGCTGCCAGTTCAGACCAGAATGCATTTAGAAGGCCAAGCTAAGGAGCTTTCATGAGGATTGATTAAAGCAAAACAACCTAACTTCTGGACTGACAGATCTAAGACCTTGGTCTTTTTGTAGTAATAGACTAAAAGGGATTCTGGACCGTTGGCTGTTTTATGCTGATTCTGAACCTATAAATCACAGCCTACAGTACCTGGCTTATGCCTGTAAACATCAGATGAGAGAGGTGGGCAGAGGTTTGAAGGATTCCAAATGTTGTGGGATAGAATCAAAATAATTTAAAAAGAACTATTAACAACAATATTAGTTAATATTATTAACTGCTTTACTTAGGATGCCTTATCGAATCATTACAAAGCTCTTTAAGAAATAGATACTATTATTTTCTGATTTTATACATGAGAAAACTAAAAAATATTAATGGCCCAATATCTCATAGATACAAAGTGGAATTTTTCTTTGTGTCAAATTCAGGTTATTTGAATGACTCGGGGTAGAAAAGAACATTACTATATAATACGAGGACATTATTATTTAAATGTGTTTTATTGTTACTAGGATAATAATATTCATAGTTTTAGATCTTCAAAATGCTTTTTGATTTTATGGCGGGGGAATCAGAAACTTTGAAAGGCTCATTTGCTCAATATCACTAAGTAATATATGATGAAGCTGGGAGTAAAACTCAAATATTTTGACAAGCAAGGCAAAGTGCTAGCTTTGATAACAGAATTCAGACAGTTATAAAAGTTATAAAAGTTGTTGGCTGCCTGCAGTCTTTCAGTAAGCATTCAGTAATCATTCAGAATCTGCTACCATCTAGTGGGTCAACTGAGTAATTTACATTTTCAAAGGAAGTCACTGATCCTGCAAGTAGTATCAGTCTCTCTTTCTCACTCTCTGACACACTCACACCCCCCCCACATATGCATACCTGAGTATACTGTTACCAGATAAGAGTGAAGAGGAATTAAAGAGGTTTGTTAGTCTATTACCAACATTTTACAGTTAGGATGATTTGAGCATGAGAAAACCAAATGGTATTTCCAAGATGAAGTACTATGATGTCAAATTCTAACCTCTTTCATTTTTTTTTTTAACCAGAGATTGAATCCAGGGGTGCTTAATCACTGAACTGCACCCTGAGCCATTTTTAAATATTTTTATTTTGAGACAAGATCTCACTAAGTTTCTTAGGGTCCTTGCTGAGTTGATGAGGCTGATTTGAACTTGTGATCATCCTGTCTCAGCCTCCTGAACTGCTGGGATTGCAGGCATGTGCCCCTGTGCCTGGTCAACCTCTTTAATTTTGGTTTAGTGCTTATTCACTCTGTTATTCCACAAATGAGAATGAAAATTTATGAATTAAAAATCAAAGTATTTGGACTGGAGCAGTGGCTCAGGGGTTTTGGCACTTACCTAGCAAGCACGAGGACCCGGGTTCAAACCCCAGCACCACATACACAACGATTGGAGCAACGAAGGCCATGTGAAAAACTAAATAAAGTTGTTTCTTTCTCTGGCTCTTTCACTGTCCCTCTCTCTTTAAAAAACAAACAAAGTATTTGAAGTATTATGAGATTTCAGCATATGCAGTATCACTCAACTTTCTATTTTGGAAGTCAATTATTAGTTAAACCAGTGGAAGGAAAATCTTGTGCATATAATATGAGCATGGACCTATATGTGCATATGTAGATATATTTGAGTCCATCTGTTCCTATCCCTGTATCTATAATCTTTTCCTCTTAGGCTAATCAAGAATAAATTTTCATTTCTTAGGAACCTGATGAGTTATGATAGCCTGGAAGTAGTCATTATTTTAAAAAATAGTTAATATGAGAGGGGAAAGAACCAAAGTGCTTTGGCGCTTTGTCTATCCGTAGCTTCAGCATTCGCAGCCCGGCCGCCTCTCCAGCCACCCCTCCATCTCCTTCCCCTTCCTCCATAAGAGCTCGGTGGCCCCTTGAGGAGTGAAAACTTGACACTCACCCTGGCAGACTGATTTTAAAGGGTGTGGCAGGAAGTTTTGGACTCCATGAGTTTCCACCAAAATGTCGGAGAAGTCAGACCAAAGCACAAAAGCAAAGAATGGGAAAAAGTATGCAACACTCAGTTTATTTAATACTTATAAGGGAAAATCACCGGAAACTCAGAAAACTACAATTGCAGCTCGACGTGGGTTACAAAGTCTTGGAAAAATTGGTATTTCACTGCATATGCTTCCACCTGCCAACCTTCCAAGTTTCAAAGTGGAAAACAAAGGCAATGATCCCAATGTGAATATTGTGCCTAAAGATGGTACATGATGGGCTCCAAACAAGAACAGCATGAAGAAAAAAAGCATCAGAAGTGTCACCAGCACAGCAAAAACCTGGGGTTGCAGCTCCCCCAGAAGTAGCACCTGCTCCCAAATCCTGGGCCAGTAACAAGCAAGGTGGGCAAGGAGATGGAATCCAGGTGAATAGTCAGTTTCAGAAGGAATTTCCCTGCCGGCAGCTGGGGATCAGGAAAATGAGAAAGAAGAAAATGATAACAACTATGGACCTGGACCCTGTTTACGCCCACCAAATGTTGCTTGTTGGAGAGATGGTGGGAAGTCTGCTGGTTCACCCGCTTCATCTGATCAGGATGAGAAGATTCTTGGCCAGGATGAAAACACATCTGTGACATCAGAACAAAATGACATGCTCAAAGTGGTGGAAAAGAGGATAGCTTGTGGCCCTCCACAGGCTAAACTAAATGGACAGCAGCCTGCCCTTGCTTCCCAGTGTAGAGCTATGATGCTTCCTTATATGTTTTTTAATTCAGAAATTTATTTGTTGAACAATCAAACAAGCTTCTAATGAAATATATATATATTTTTTTCTGAAAATTAGATTTACCCCCAAGAACCTCCCCCACAATAACCCACCCTTATCTTTCCCTGCCCAGTACATCTCTACAAATGCCTTAGGTTGTATGACATTACACCTTACCTGGATTTAAAACATGATAATAGACATCCTTTCTCAATGTCCAGGGTCTAGTTCCAGCCTCCACAGATGAATGAAGACATTCGACACTTGGTTCTCTGGGTTATGCTTATTTTACTCAGCATAATTTCTTCCACAGCCATCCATTTACCTTCAAAGGCTGCAATATCATTGTTTCTAATTGCTGAGTAAAACTCCATGGTATATATGTACCACAGTTTTTGGATCCTGTCAACCAGAGAAGGACATCTGGGTTGTTTCCATAATTTAGCTATTGTAAATTGAGCTGCCATGACATCAATTTCACTGTGTCACTGTACTGTGCTGATTCTAAATCCCCTGGAAAAATACCCAGGAGAGGAATAGCAGGGTCGTATGGTGGGCTCATCCCTAGTTTTTTGAGGATTCTCCACACTGCTTTCCAGAGGGGCTGTACCAGTTTGCAATTCCACCAACAGTGTGCTAATGTGTCTATCTCTCCACAACCCCTCTAGCATCTATTATTGTTTATTTTCTTCATTTTTTGCCAATCTGACTGGTGTGAGGTGATATCTTAATGTAGTTTTCATTTGCATTTCTCTGATTACTAGTGATTTAGAGCACTTTCTCATGTATTCGTTGGCTTGATCAGTGTCCTCTGTTGGGAAGTTTCTCTTTAGCTCTTTGCCCCATTTATTGATTGGGTTGTGTTTTTGTAGTTGAGATTTTTGTGGATTTTGTAGATTCTTGATATGAGGCCCCTGTCAGAGGAATCACAGTCCATGATTCTCTCCAATTCTGTAGGAAACCTCTTGACTCTTTTGATTATTTCCTTGGCAGTGCAAAAGCTTTTTAGCTTTATGGCATCCCATTCACTGATTTTTTACTTTACTTCTTTCACTTTAGGAGACATATTGAGAAAGTCTTTGCCTACTCCCAAATGCTGAAGTGTTGGACATAATTTGGCTTCCATCAGTTGCAAGGTAGCTGGTTTAATACCAAGCTCCTTGATCCAGTTTGATTTGATTCTCATGCAAGGAGAAAGATATGGGTCTAATTTCAACTTTCTGCCAAGTGGCTGTCCAGTTTGTCCAGCACCATTTGTTGAAAAGGCTGTCTCTCCTCCATGTAATATTTTGTCCCCTTTTGTCAAAAATCAGATGTTTAAAGATTTGAGGATTTATTTCAGGGTCTTCTATTCCATTGGTCTTCTTTCCTATCTTGATACCAGTACCATGTTGTCTTTGTTACTACACCTCTATAGTTTTAGATCTGGTATGGCAAAACCAACTGTTTTGTCTTTCTTACTTAGTAATGTTTTGGCTATTCTAGGTGTCTTATTGTTCTAAAGAATTTGAGAATTGCTTTTTCTATGTTTGTAAAGTATGCCATAGGTATCTTAATAGGGATTGCATTAAATCTATATAGAGTTTTTGGGAGAATGGCCATTTTTATTATATTGATTCTGCCTAACCAAGAGCATGGAACATCTTTACATTTTCTTAGGTCATCTTGGATTTCATTCTTCAATGACTGATAATTTTCCTTGTAGAGATCTTTGATTTCCCTTGTAAGGTTAATTCCCAAGTATTTTATTCTGTTCGAAGATATTGTGAATGGGACTGATTTCCTGATTTCTTCATCTTTCCTATTATTATTAGTGTATAGGAAAGCTATTGATTTACGTGTGTTGATCTTGTAGCTTGCCACTTTGCTAAATCTGTTTAATAAGTTCAAGCAGTTTACTGATGGAGTTTTTTTGGATCTTCCAGATATAGGATCATGTTGTCAGCAAAAAGGGAGAGTTTGACTTTCTCTCTTCCTATTTTTATCCCTTTGATTTCTTTCTCTTGCCAAATTGCTCCAGCTAGGGTCTCAAGAACAATATTGAATAAAAGTGGTGGGAGCAGACAGCCTTGTCTTGTTTCCAATTTTAGTGGAACTGCTTTCAGCTTTTCTCCATTTAGTATTATACTAGCTGAGGGTTTAGCATATATAGCCTTTACATAGTTCAGAAATGTTCCTTTGACCCCTATCTTCTCTAGAGTTTTGAGTGTGAAAGGGTGCTGGATTTTATCAAAGGCCTTTTGTGCATCCACTGAGATGATCATATGGTTTTTGTCCTTAATTCTGTTTAAGTGGTGAATTATGTTAATTGTTTTGTGTATGTTGAACTAGCCCTGCATTCCTGGGATGAAGCCCAGTTGATCATGATGGATTATCTTCTTGCTAAGTTTTTGAATACGGTTTGCTAGGACTTTATTAAGGATTTTTGCATTGAAGTTCATGAGGGATATTTGTCTGTAATTTTCTTTTTTTGATGTATCCTTGTCAGGTTTTGTTCTCAGAGTTATGGTTGCTTCATAAAAAGTGGGAGAGTTCCCTCCTTTTCAATTTCTTGAAATAACTGAATAAGGAGAGGTGTTAGTTCATCTTCAAAAGTGTGAAGCCATCAGGTCCTGGGCTTTTTTTCTTTGGTAGACTTTTAATTGCAGTATGGATTTCAGTGCCTGTGATTGGATTGTTTAGGAATTCAATATCATCCTGTGTCAATTCAGGGATGTTGTATGTGTCAAGAAATTTATCCATTTCTTCCAAATTATCAGTTTTGGAGGAGTATAAGGTTTCCGTGGAGTCAGTGGTGATGACTCCCTTTTCATTGGAGATTTTATTGATTTCCTTCATTTCTCTCCTTCCTTTATTTGTATTCACTAGGGGTCTATCTTGTTTATTTTTTCAAAGTACCAGCTCTTTGTTTCATCAATTCTTTTT
>PVKS010007113.1:21695-74768 GCA_004027875.1 Aplodontia rufa | reverse complement strand
ACACACACACACACACAAACACACACATTTTTGTGTGTTTTCCAGAAATTAAATGATTGCCTAAGTATTACTTGACTTCTCGGGTGAATAAAGAGTAAGCTACATTATTGATTTCCAACCAAGATCCCTTCCTATCATCCTTCCCTCCTACCTCTTCACTCCCCTGCCCCCCCTCCCCCCACATATCTATGGTTCTCCTCAATTATGTGTTGCTTCTACTTTGGTGAGTCTAGCACATGGGCTTGACTACCTTTCACTGAAGCCTGGGTTTAGCTTCAGCCTTCACAAATGAGGGAAAACATTTAACCCTGAGTCTCTGGGTTTGGCTAGCTTCACTCAGCATAATTTCTTCCATTGCCATCCATTTACCTTCAAAAGCGGCAATACCATCGTGTCTAATAGCTGAGTAGAACTCCATAGTATATATATACTACAGCTTTTGGATCCATTCATCCAATGAGGGGCACCTGGGTTGATTCCATAATTTAGCTATTGTAATTTAAGCTGCTGTGAACATTGATTTTGCCGTGTCACTGTAATGTGCTGATTTTAGCTCTTCAGGGAAAATACTCAGAAGAGGGATTGCTGGGTTGTATGGGGGAATCTATCCCTAGTTTTTTGAGGAGTCTCCACACTGCTTTCCAGAGTGACTGTAATGATCTGCAATTCCACCAAGAGTGTGCTAGTGTTCCTATCTCCCCACAGCCCCTCCAGCATCTGTTATTGTTTATATTCTTCATCTTTGCCAATCTGGCTGGAATGAGTGAAATCTTAATGTTGGTTTGATTTGCATTTCTCTGACTACTAGTGATTTAGAACACTTTCTCGTGTATTCATTGGCTTGCTTGATTTCCTCTCTTGAGCATTTTCTGTTTAGCTCTATGACGCATTTATTCACTGGATTTTTTGTGTTTTTGATATTAAGCTTCTTGAGTTCTTTGTAAATTTTGGATATTAATCCTCTGTCAGAGGAATCACAGGCCATGACTATCTTCCATTCTATAGGTTTTCTTTTGACAGTTTTGACCAATTCCTTGTCTTAACAAGTTGCTTTTTTGTTTTTTTAGTTTAATGGCATCCTACTCATCATTGATTCTTCACTTTAATTCTTTTGCTTTGGGAATCTTGTTGAGAAAGTCATCATCTATGCCCATATTCTGGAGTGTTGCTCCTAATTTTTCTTCTAGCAGTTGTATCATAGCTGGTTTAATTCCTAGTACCTTTATCCATTTTGATTTAATTTTTATGCAAGGTGAGAGATAGGGATCTAATTTCAACTTCCTGCTCATGAATGTCCAGTTAATCCAGCACCATTTGTTGAATAGACTCTCATTCCTCCATGTTATATTTTGACCCCCTTTGTCAAAGATCAGATGTTTAAAGATTTGTCTCTGAGTTTTCTATTCTATTCCATTGGTCTTCATGCCTATTTTGATACTACTACCATGCTGTTTTTGTTACTACAGCTCTATAGTATAGTTTTAGATCTGGTATTGTGAATCCACCTGTTTCGTCTTTCTTGCTTAGTAATGTTTTGGCTATTCTGGGATTCTTGTTCCAAATGAATTTGAGAATTGTTTTTTCCATATCTGTAAAGAATGAAATTGGTATCTTGATGGGGATTGCATTGAATCTGTATAGTTCTTTTGGCAGAATGGCCATTTTAATTATATTACTCCTGCCTAACCAAGAGCATGGAACATCTTTGCATCTTCTCATGTCTTCTTCAATTTCTGTCTTCAATGTTTGATAATTTTCATTGCAGAGGTCTTTTAGTTCCCTTGTTAGATTAATTCCCAAGTATTTTATTCTTTTCAAGAATATTGTGAATGGACCAATTTCCTAATTTCTTTTTCTGCCCTATTATTGTCATTGTAGGGGAAAACTATTGATTTATGGGTGTTGATATTGTAACCTACCACTTTGCTAAATCTGCTTATAAACTCAAGCAGTTTTCTGGTGGAAATTTTTGGATCTTTCAGATATAAGATCATGTCATCAGCAAAAAGGGATAGTTTGACTTCCTCTCTTCCTATTTTTATCCTTTTGATTTCCTTCTCTTGCCTGATTGGTCCAGTTAGGGTTTCAAGGACTATATTAAAAAAAAGTGGTGAGAGTGGGCAGCCTTGTCTTGTGTCTGAGTTTAGTGGAAATTCTTCCAGCTTTTCTCCATTTAGTATTATACTAGCTGGGGGTTTGTCATATATGACCTTTACAAAATTAAGAAAAGATCCTTTGATTCCTATTTTCTCTAGAATTTTGAGCATAAATGTGTGCTGGATTTTATTGAAACCTTTTTCTGCACCACTTGTAATGATCATAATATATGGTTTTTGTTTTTAATTTTGTTTAAGTGATGATTCACGTTTAATGATTTGCATATGTTGAACTAGACTTGCATCCCTGGAATGAAGCCCACTTGATTATGATGAATTATCTTCTTGATGTGTTTTTGCATGTGGTTTGCTAGAACTTTATTAAGGATTTTTGCATCAATGTTTATCAGGGATATTGGTCTGTAATTGTCTTTTTTTTGATGTGTCTTTGTTGGGTTTTGGTATCAGAGTTATGGTTGCCTCATAAAAAGTGTTTGGGAGAGTTCCTTCCTTTTCAATTTCTTGGAATAGCTTACTAAGGAGAGGGGTTAGCTCCTCCTCAAAGGCGTGGTAAAACTTAGCAGGGAATTCATCTGGTCCTGGGATTTTCTTCTTTGGAAGGCTTTTAATTGTTATATGGATTTCAGTGCCTGTTATTGGGCTGTTTAGGCTTTCAATATCTTCCTGCTTTCAATTTGGGGATGTTGTATGTTTCTAGAAATTTGTCCATGTCATCAGATTATCTAATTTAGAGAATAAAGTTTTTCAAAATAGGTTCTGATAATCCATTGGATTTCCATGAGTTTGGTGGTGATTGCTTCCTTTTCATTGGTGATTTTGTTGATTTGCTTCATTTTCTTCCTTCTTTTAGTGAGATTGGTGAGGAGTCAATTTTATTGTTTTTCGAAGAACCAGCTCTTTGTTTCATTGATTCTTTTTATTTATTTATTTTTGTTCTCAATTTCATTGATTTAAGCTCTAATCTTGATTATTTCCTGTCTTCTGTTGGATTTGGATTAGATTGTCCTTCTTTTGTAGGGATTTGATGTGGAACATAAGCTTATTTATTTGGGATCTCTCTTGATTTTAATATAGACATTCAGTGCTATAAAATTTCCCCTTAAGAATGCTTTTATACTGTCCCAGAGGTGTTTTTTTTTTTTAATTAGAGAGAGGGACAATGAGAGACAGAGAAAAAGAGAATCAATTTTTTAAAAATTTAGTTTTTCATATAGTTTTTTTTGTTCCAACACTTTGTTGTGTACAAAATGTTGGTCCTGGGGTTCAAACCCACATCCTTACACATGCCAGACAAGCATTATCACTTTCAAGTCACTGCTCCAGCCCTTGTCCCAGCCCTTGTCTTCATTTTCATTTGCTTCAAGAATTTCTTGATTTCTGCTCTTATGTCATCTTGGATCTGTTCTTCATTTAATAGGGTATTATTCAATCTCCATTTACTTATGCATTTTCTGCTATAATTTTTGCTATTAATTGTTAGGATCATGGTGTTGTGATCTGATAGGATACAAGGGATTATATCTGCTTTTTTCTTTGTGAAATATTTTGTGAGAAAGATCCATGTGCTGCTAAGAAGAAGGTACACTCAGTCAATTTAGGGTGGAATATTCTATAGATATCTGTTAAGCCCATTTGATTTATAGTGTTGTTTAGGCTGGATATCTCTTTATTATTATTTTGCTTTGATGATCTGTCTATTGGTGATAGAGGAGTATTAATGTCTCCTAGTATTATTGTATTGGAATCCATGAGTAGTTTTATGTCATGGAATATTTTTTCCATATACTTGGGAGCATTGGTGTTTGGAACATGAGAGAGACTATCTTTCTGATGTATTGTTCCCTTTACTATGATGTAGTGGCCTTTCTTATCTCTTCTGATTGAATTTTGGTTGAAATCTGCTTTGTCAGATATAAGTATTGCAACACCAGCTTGCTCTCTTGGGCTGTAAACCTAATAGGTTTTTCCCCATCCTTTCACCCTCAATCTGTGCATTTCTTTAGCTGACAGACGGGTCTCCTCTAAGTAACATATTATTGGATTGTTTTTTTTTTTATCCAATCTGCTAATCTTTGTCTTTTCGTTGGTGCACTGGGACCATTTATATTCAGTGTTTGGATAGTTATGTGGCTGTAGTTCATAGTCATTGTGTTTTATTAGTGAGTTCTGTGCTGTCTTGGTTGTCTTTTGTTATTGTGTACTTTTATGGAATTTCTTTTGTTTGTGGGTTTTGAGAATTGTTTGCTTGTTCCTCTATCTGGAGTTTATCCTTGAGAATTGTAATGCTGATTTTCTGTTCATGAATACTGCAAACTGATTTTATCATAAAAAGTTCTTATTTCCCATCAAAATTGAAGCTGAGTTTTGCTGGATATAGTATTCTTAGCTGCATGTTGTGGTCATTCAGACACTGAAAAATCTCATTCCATGATCTTCTTGCTTCTAGAATCTGAGCTGAAAAGTCAGATGTGATCCTTATTGGTTTGCCTCTGAATGTGTTTTGGCATTTCTCTCTTGCAGCTTTTAATATTCATTCCTTGATTTCCCTGTTACACATTTTGAATATGATGTATCTTGGTGAGCTTCTCTTTTGATTAGACTTATTGGGTGTCCTATACACTTCCTGGATGAGCTTACCTGACTCTTTCATATGGCAAAAATTTTCTTTAACTATTTCATTGAGAATGTCCTTTATGCCATTTTTTTTACATTTTGATTTTTTCTTGTATCCAAATTACTCTTAAATTGTTTTTTTTTTTCCTGATTTCATCCCAGACATTATGAAACTTCTGCTAATACTGTGTGAGTTTTTTTCCTTTTTTGTCATCCTTGCTCTCAAGCTTACTCAGCCTATCCTTATTGTCAGAAGTTTTTTCTTCAAGAACTGAGGTTCTGGGGCTGGAGCAGTGGTTCAACAGTTACAGTGCTTGCCTGGCATGTGTGAGGATGTGGGTTCTAACCACAGCACCACATCACAATGAAGTGTCAGAGCAACAAAAGCCACATAAAAAACTAAATAAAATTGATTCTCTCTTTCTCTCTCTCTTATTGTTCCTCTCTCTCTTTAAAAAAGATGTTAGTGGGGGTGGAGTAGTGTCCCAGTGGTTATGGCACTTGCCTGGCATACATGAGGACACAGGTTCAAACCCCAATACCACATACACAACAGAATGTCAGAGCAACAAAAATCACATGAAAAACTAAATGAAGTTGATTCTCTCTTTAAAAAAATAAAAAAGATGTTAGTTGTAGATTAGTTACAGGTAATGACAATGTCAAGAGGGTGGTCAATTTAGAATTAACCTATTTGTTCCATTAAAATAAAAAGAGCTGATGTTCTTTTTCTTTAGAAGTTAGTCTATTATTAAATTCTTCCATTGTTCCACTGATGTGATTGACTGAAGATGTTAGCTCTGTTACCTCCTTTCTCAGTATGTCTATTTCTTTGATAATAGAGTTTTTCATCTCTTGAGCTTTCTCACTAGGTCCCTTCATTAAATCTTCTTTTAGTTCCTTTGAGTAATCAGATCATTGATAATTTTTTTCTGGTTTTAATCTTGCTCCCTATCTGTGGGCCTTTTGGTAGGGGAGTTGTGAGTTTGAGGTGAACCTTTTCTAGTTTGATTATTCATTTTTTAAGAGCTTCTTCTGGATCTTCAAGTTGAGGTTCCCTGTGGGGAAGCAAGGCAAGTGTCTGGGTGCTTCTTCATTGAAGGTCAAAGGGTTGGGTTGGACACCACCCCTCTGACATCCACCTTTTTCCAGAAGGACCTAGGCTACAGGGCATGTACCTGGAACCTGTTGGAGATGTGGGGCAGCCTGCTGGATTGTTGGAATGCAGCAGCAAGGGTGCACGTCTTGGAAGCATGGGGTGGGCCAGAATGGGCCTGCCTGCAAGCCATGAAGGGACCTGAGATCCTTGGTGGTGGGGACAGGTCCAGTATATCTGTACCTGGTAGGTATGCACTGAAGCAGAGCAGCTCCAGGCAGAGGTCCTTGCAGTGCCCTGGGTGCCTGCTGGCCTGCTGCTAAAGGCCTGTGTCATGGCAGCTCTGGGTGGAGGTCCTCCCTGGGGGTGTCTTGTGTGCCTGCTGGCCCAGGACCAGAGGCCTGGGTCCATGTGCTGGTGACTGGCTCTTTTTCTTAGATTTAAAAAAAAATTTTGTGGGACATAGAAAATATCTTTTCTGGCAACTCTGCCAGTAAAAGACTCATCAGGAAAACCAGCAATCTATTTTTAAATGCTTAAATATGGCTATTTTATTATTACTATTTTTTAAAACAAATTTAAACATTTGTTTTAGCTATTAAGTTAGTTATTTCTCCTTAAGGCTTTCTGTGAGTGGCAGAGGAACACAAGAGAGTTGTACTGATTTAATGGAAATCTGGTCCATGTGAAATAAGCTACTATTTAGATAGACTTCAGGACTTAGTCAAAGTGGTTCTTATCAGAAGCCCAGCTTTTGAATTGGGAAACACATTTGTTAGAAGCATAATCCAGCATGCTCCAGTGCTAAAATCAGAAGCAGGGCAAGACGTTTGTAAAAAATCCATTTATAAGCTCAGCGAGTCTTCTTTTCATAAGCAGCAACTTCTGTCCTGAATTGGTTCAGTCTCAGAGCTCCGGCTGCAGAGATGTTCTGCTCCAGGAAGCTCCTACATGATTCCAGTCTATTAATGTCTTGGAGGGTACAGAACTGTATCTTTAATGCAGCTCTTGGTTTAATCTTCCTGCCAAAAAGGAATCTACAGAACTCCAGGAGCCAAAATTGTTGCTATAAAATGAGAAGGCGACAAAGAAAATGGGTTTTGCAATCAGGCCTCATGTGCTGTGTTTAAAAAAGAGATTAAATGTCTTTCTGTGTGCGGTGAAGTGATAGATACCCAATTTCTGCCTCTAAGAGTTTCCCGTGTGAGAAGTGCATGGGACTGAGGGTGGGGCGGGGCCTGCAGTGTGCACAGTCATGGAATAAATGCTTCTTTGGAACAGAAATTTAGTCAGTACGTCAAAGACTATATATTGAGATACTAAAAGGCTGATTTGAAGTAGATTTAGTCAGTAAATAAAAGACTTTATATACTGAGATACTAAAAGGCTGATTCGAAATAAAATCAGGTATGATGTAAAATAAATTCAGACTGGTTAGGTCATAGTTTAAAGCCATTGGTTAAACTGAACCAAAACCACAAACTAAACCTCATGTGGTCATTTTGTTTGGGTCTGGAGAAAGAGTGGCTTCCCATAAATGGTTCTCAAACTTCAATCTTTTGAGCTGCCCAGAAAACTTTTAAATCACAAATTCTCAGGCTCACCTCCAGATTTTTTGATTCAGGGTGGGAGGAGGGAGTCCAGTAATCCTGAATTTGGGAACCACTGGATGTAATTTGGAGAAAGCATTCTGTCTTAGAGCCAGACAAATCTGGTTTTAAATCTTGCCTGGGTGCTCTCAAGAAACTTTCTTCACTCTTCTGAGCTTCAGAACCTCAAAGAAGAGTAACATTTGGAGGTGACTCAGTGAGACGGCACATGCTAAGCATTTCAAAGTGTAGCAGAGAGGCTGGACACAATTTGCCACCTGATAGTTAGAGGATGCTCTCCCCTTCCTCATTCTAGAAAATATGCCTCTAAAACCACTGCCCTTGGGATTTTTACAGACAATGCAGATAGTCAATTAACCCTTATTCAGATTGTCACATAGCAGGTCAGGAAGTTGGCTGAATCACAGAGAGGAAGTGTTTGGCATCCTTGTTATTCCTGATAACCTCAGGTTGAATCTGATTAAATGTGTGACCACCCAATCAAAGGCCAGCAGCAATTAATAGAACTGGTTGAACAGGCTGGTATAGGCCTTGGGGCTTCTGATTCATCGAGGGACAAGCATTTCTGGGTCCTGCATGTGACAATTATGCTTTGTGCTTATAGGCCCTCAATATCTTTAAGGTTCACTTGATTGTCACCATATTAGGGGATGGCCTGCAGGCACTGTCCCCAGATAACACCTTGCTGGCCTAGCAATAGTGCTCTTCCATCTTCTTCTGAGTGTAGAAATGGAGGGAATTCAAGGGTATTTGAAGCCACAGGAAAAACAAGATTGAGATTCCTGGAAAGATGATTTTACTTGAAGCCCAGAAAGAACGGTCCTATATTTTACTGATAATAGCTGGTATTTATGAAACGTTTGATTTGTGCCTGGCGCTTACATTCTAATAGCAATCCCATAAGAAAGTTCTGAGAGGAGGGAACTGTTCTAATCCTTTGTTGTTGTTTTGGTGCTGAGGACCAGCCCAGGACCTTGCGCAAGGTTGGCAAGTCTTGTTTTACAGATGAAGAAAATCAAGAAACAGAGGTTAAGCTACTAGGCAAAGAAGTGTTGGAGAGGAATGACAAATATGAGGAAAGAGGGCATTCCTGGCTGACGACACAGCTTGTGCAAAAGCCCTGGGGCAAAAATAAACACAGCTTGAGGAAAAGAAAGGACAGTGCAGCTGGTATGCAGAGAAGGAAATCAAGAGCTCCCAGATCACACCGTTTCTTATGGGAAAATTTGAATTGTGCTGTTATGATAAGAGCAATGAGAAGTCATTTAATTTTTGCTTTTAATTTAACGTTTGTTATGGAATTTAAAAAGTATGCCCAAAATAGAAGATGAGGATAATGGGCCTTTGTGTACCATCACACAGCATCAACCACTACAATGATCTGCACAAGAAAGTGACATGATTAGCTTTGTTACAAAGACAAAGAAGCTCTCTGGTTTCCAAGGAGGAGGAACTGGAGGGAGCAGAGTGGATGTGGAGGGATCTGCTAGGAGGTCAAGGCAGTGGACTAGACAAGAGGGAGCAGCAAGGTGAGATGCAGATGGACGGAGGGAAGCAGGCAGATGCCCAAGAAATGGATGTGGAGGGGTTGGGCTTCTCTTAGAAGGGACAAGGATTTGAGAGCAAGCTGTTTATTTGGGAGGCCAGAAAATACTGACTGGGAAGTGGAGAAGAGAGGTAGAGAAAGGAAGAAGGCAGGCAGCAGGGTCTTCTCAAGTCAACTTGGACAGAATCAGCTGCGTAGTTTGCAGGGCACGGTACTGCAAACTTGAAAAATGGATGGCCTCTTGCTCATAAGCTTTTATTTTATTTTATTTTTAGTAGAGATTGAACCCAGGGGCACTTTACCACTGAGCTGTATACCCAGTCGTATTTATTTATTTATTTATAGGAGAGAGAGGGACAATGAGAGAGAGGGAAAAATAGAGAATCAATTTTTATTGATTTTGTTTGTTGACTTCCATTGCTCTGACACTTTGTTGTGTATGTGGTGCTGGGGTTTGAACCTGTGTACTCATGCAAGCCAGGCAAGAGCCATAAACACTGACCCACTGCTCCAGCCTCTTTTTTAATTTTTGTTGTGAGACAGGGTCTTACTCACTTGCTTAGGGTCTCTCTAAGTTATTGAGGCTGGCTTTGAACTTGTGATCCTCCTGCCTCAGCCTGCAGAGTCCCTGGGATTACAGATGTGCACCACCACACCCAGTTCATAAATTGTTAAGCATTTCAAAAATGCTGATGGCAGAGCATGCAGCCCAGCCTGGGGTCCTTCTCAACTGAAGGGTCCTGCAGCTGCACATGTTGCATGCCCATGAAATGGATCCAACTTGGTCAAACTGTGAAACACACATCTTAAGGGGATGAGGGAGTTGTCCACCATTGCTCAAAGGCAGCTCTTAGAGAGTTCCAACTTCCTGATGCCTCCAGCCTGCCTTGTAGAAGAAAGATGGTTTCCCCAGATTCCTTATGCAGATTCCGGAAGATAGCAGCGTCAGTATCTTTACATAGTCACTCTCATAGTACATGGACCACACACCAAGAACCTCTGTTACTGGGCTGAAGACAAGGGAGGTGTTGCAAAGGAGACACAGGTGACTGAGATTTCTGGGTTCTGTACTGGAAGGTTGGGGGGTTCTTCTTTGAAACAAGGGCCTTGGGAAGGTGATAAGGAGGTGATGAGGAGAATGTGTTGAGCTTGACTCATCCACCTAAAGATGTCAAGATGAGTGTTGGAGGTTTGGATCTTAGGTTCATAATAAATGCCTGGCTGTGAATTCCTGCTATCTGTAGTCCACAGGCTGGGGCCAGGCCACCCCAGCACTGTTAGCTTTAGGTAACTAGAACAGAGAGCTGATCCTTGGGCCCTGGCAAGTCATGTGATCATGTGCCCCAGGTTTGTGATGGCCCTCCAGGTTTGTGCCATCACTCAGAGGGAGGAAGACTGGAGTCATCTCTGGCGTTCCCTGGCTCCTCCTGTAAATGACCTTTTGGTACAGAGCAGCCCCAATCCTGGCCTGGCCTTGGTAGGAGGAGAGAGCAGATAGTCTAAACCATCAGTGTCAAGGTGACCTGTGCAGCCTCCCTCCGCACCCGCCTGCACCCCAGGATAGGGGAGGAGAGGGAGAGGGAGGTTCTCAAGTCACCCGGGCCAACATTGCAGTTGTTTTTCCTGTTCCTATATCCAGCTTGTTTCATGAGTTTTTCTGTGCAAATAAAATTTTGAGTTTACCAGTGGATATTAAAACAATGAATTTTCTCCCCAAATGGAGACAAGGGAAATGGCTGCAGTTTTACAGAGTCTAATTACCAGGAGCAGTTAAAGTGGCTGAAACTTAGTAAGTGGGCATCCAGATGCCATGGGTGTTCTTACATATTTCAATGTCTATTTAAAGAAAGAGTGTCCAGGCTCTGTTAGTGTGGAGAGATGCTCCTGGAAGCCACTTTATTTCTCATCATTAAAGTCAATCTGAGTTTCCAAACAAAGAGGAGGCTAAATGAATAGGACCTGCCAGGCCCAGGTAGTCCTGTGCTCCTTGGCTCAGTAATTGCTTCATTGTTCTTTTTCATTAATTTTAAGGTTAAAGGAATCATAGGGCACCTTGCTTTTAGAGAGAGGACTCTTTCCGGGGTTCCCTGGAGACAGTGAAGGGGCCCTTGAGCCCACAACAGGGGCGTCTGGGCACAGGCATGGACCATGGGCCATCTTTTTGCTTTGATGGCCTCACTTCTTCCTGGGCAGAATCTTTTTACTTTCTTGTGCTTGAAAAGAATGTACACCAGACATGGTGGTGATGCCTGTAATCACAGTGGCTCAGGAGGCTGAGGCATGAGGATCTCGGGTCCGAGATCGGCCTTAGCAACTTAGCAAGACCTTGTCTCAAAAAAGAAATAGAATGGGGGTTAGGGGTGCTGTGCAGTGGTTAAGTGCCGCTAGATTCAATCCCCAGTACAAAAAAAAAAAAAAAAAGGAAAAGGGAAAAAAAAACCCCAAGAATGTATACATATGAAACTTGTGGGCAGGTTGGAGTAATCTGAAACAGAGCCAGAGTGCTGGTCTATGTTATTCTGAAATATTTATATTGAAAGTGGAAAAATGCAAATAAACGTATTTGTCATTGTGGAAAATTAAACATCTGGCCTGTTAATTAATTTTTTGTACTTTTAAATCTGGCTATTTTGGCAAGGCAAAGGCATAGCTTGAGAGATTCCTTACTTACGATTTCAGAGCTGCCTTACTCGGGGGTGATATTCAATATTGAACATCAGGCTCAGCGCACATGCCAGCCCCAAAATGACCTATATAAAGTTGTGGTGTGTGTTGGCCAGAGAACAGCCCAGTTTTCCTGTTCCCTCTTCAGGAGAAGGAGGAAGAGGGGTCGTAGAGGTGGGACTTTCAGTGGATGTCCACTTGCGGTTGTGTCTTTCCATGAAGGGGAGATGGAATGTGTTAGGTGGACTGACGTCTGCTGTGAACTCAGTCCCTGGGGGCTGATGCCTGCCTGACTGCCCGCTCCCAGGCAGGCCTGTTGCCCTCTGAGTACTGGAGCAGCAGAGCACAAATGCCAAGGACTTGGAATCTGAAGACGGATAATCTGTGATATCAAAAATGACAATCCAAATTGGTTCCAAACACAAGGATGTTTTCGTAATGGTTCTGGCACTGATCGTCTCACACAGCTTCATGCTTCAAATGTTCTCCAGACAAATAAAGTGGCCTAATAGCCATCAAACTCTTGTCCAGTGTAATTACCATAAATCATTATAAATGGGCTCTAGTATTGTTAGGAACATAGATGCATGGCCATGATCACAAGGAGCGAGTGCCAAGAGATTGTTTCACTGAGGGAATGTGATGTCACATCACCTTCACAGCCTGCACTTTTCTCAGGATGAAGGAAGTCTCCCCAAGTCATCCCATGTGCCACCAAGCATAGGGAAGAACTGGAGTGCAATACCATGCTAGGAGAAAAATCGGTGGTGATGCTTATGTCAGCAAGCACTGTGTGAGCAATAATAATGAAGGTTAAGAGCTAACATTTATTGCTACTTAGTATGCAACACGCCTTGTTCTAGGTACTTTACGTTGGTTGACCACTTTATAAAGTAGGCTTGGTTATTTTTCCTGTTTTACTGATGAGGAAATTGAAGCATGAATAGCAAGGCTGGAAGCAACTTAGTGAGACTGTCTTAAAATAAAATATAAAAAGGGTTGGGAATGTGGCTCAGCAGTTAAGCACCCATGAATTCAGTCCCTGGTACCAAAAAATAAAATAAAATAAAGGTTGCAGAACTGGCCTAACATTATATCGCTTGAAAGTGGCACAGGTGGGCTCTACAGGGTTGGGGATTTTCCTTTTGAAATCCGTTGGTTTCATACCAATGACTATTTCTTTCTAGATTCCTCAGGGGAAGGAGAATCAGCTTCTGCTCTTAAGGGAACCACTGGGGTGATTAACTTGGAGAAAACTACTTCATGTACTAGGTGTGTCCTGCTCACATCAGTTTGAAGATAACTGGAGAGGAATCCCTCGTGGTTGGAGGGGTGGAGAAGGCTGGAGAACAGGTAAGTTTCTCCTTGTTTTCCCCTTGCTGCCCTCAGATGATATGATTATAATTTCCAGGAAAATAACTTTGCATTACTGTTCTCTTTTCTTTGGCCATAAGCTGAATCAACCCAGCTCCTCTGCCCTGTGTACCTCCTCTGGGAAGTTGCTGGCCCAGTCTTTCCTTACCTTGACCCCAACTGTGGCCACATAGGCCTTTTTTTTTTTTTTTTTTTTGGGCGAGTGGGAAGTGAGAGAAAGAGAGAGAGAGAGAAAGATGGAATCAATTTTATTTAGTTTGTCATGGGCTTTCATTGCTCAGACACTTCATTGTGTACATGGTGCTGGGGTTTGAACCCACATATTTGCGCATGCAAGGCAAGCGCTGTAACCGCTGAGCCACCGCTCCAGCTCCCACATGGGCCTTTTGATGGTCCTTAATCCACCCAGCCAGAGTTGCCAGATGTAGCAAATAAAATGTTGATTATTTTCAAATTTCAGACACACAATGAAAAAAATCAGTATTAGTATATACCATGCAATGTTTGAAACATACTTAGACTAAAAAAGATCACTTGTTGTCTAGCTGATTTTCAGATTTAACTGGGTTGTCCTGTATTTCATCTGGTAACCCTGCATTTAGCCCGCTGAAAAACCTCCCTCAGCATGCCCAGGGCCCTTCCAGTGAGGCTTTCTATGGTATGTGTGAAATCCATCTGTGCATTCTTTGGAAATGGCCTGAGCACCCACCCTGCAGAGAGCCTAGGCTCTCTGGTCAGGATCTGCCCTGAACACGCATTTGTTCAGTAGGAGAGAGGAGATACCCCTTAGCAACACTGCTGTAAGCAGGGAAATATCAAGGACTGCCAAGGGTTGATGGAGACTGGGGAGGAAAGTTCCAGGACAAGGTGGTCTTGGAGGGGGACCGTGAAGGAAGGTAGCACCTGGTATCCAGGTCAGTAAGGGCAGAATGATGCTGTGGGACTGGGCTCAGCTGAGTTGTGTGTCTCTGGTGCAGAGACTGGGGAACTAGCCTCCCTGAGCAATCATCTTTCCAGGAAAAAGGTCCCCAAGCAGAGACAGTCCCCAACTCTGGCCACCAGAGGGCGGGCTGGTTTGTGAAATGATTTTCCTCCATGACTAGGAAGAAAACAGACTGTTCTTGCTAGACAGCGATTCCATTAGGGCCAAGTCAAAGAGGAGAGAGAAAACCTTGGGCACGTCCTCTCCTTTCTGACCCCTGAGGGCCTTTATGAAGCCCCATAAGAACAAGCATGGCTCCTTTTCCAGTCACAGATATCTTCCTAAAATCTACTGCAAGACCCCATACTCAAAGGGTGCTCAGTAAGGAAGTAGAGAGAAAAAGGGAGACAGGGAGGGAGGAAGCCAGAGTCCAACCCAAGCCTCAACACACAAGCCCCTTGATAAAATTCTTGGAGAAAGGAGGATGCAGGGCCCCCAGGAAGGGAATGCACTTAGAGCCCTTTTCTCCCAAGCACTTGCGGTATTGATTTATGGTTGATCCAGAGTAAAACCTGGCACAAGGAAGAGGTAGGAGGGAGTGGGAAGTCAGGGACACCCTTCCTCAAGAAGAGAGTGGGATGGTGAAGGTGGTAGCAAAGGAATGGTTTCATGGATCCCAAATGTACTCTGTGACTTTGGAGAGATTACAAAACTTTTTTGAGCCTCAGTTTCCACATTTGTAAAATAGGAGTACACTTTCTAAGTTTCAGTGGTTAAATGAAAAACAAAATAGATGTGATCATGTAACAGGGCACTGTAAACTGGGACGTGTGTGCAAAATGTGCAGCTGTTATCACTGTCTTTGCCACTCCCCTAAAAAGAATCAGGTCATACATATGTTGAATGAAAGAAAGAAGGCACAGAGGGAGGGAGGAGAGAGGATCACTCTGATGTGATCTGCCTTTCTCCTCCCACCTCCCGCCTTGGTAAACATTCTAGAGACCCCCAGGACTTGCATTTTCCTCTTTTCCAAGTGAGAAGTTTCATTCATTATTTGACAAGTGTTTGCTGAGAACTTCTGGTCCTCTCAGCAAGGTATGTCCTAGCCAGGCCACTGACTGTACACCTCAGGATTCCACATGTGTGTACGCTACGGCAGGGTTGGCAAAGCACTTTTATGGCAATATTATAATTTGTCCTCTAGGTCACCTTGGGAAGGTACAGAGACAGGATTAATTTAGCTTTTCTCCATTTAAGAGGCAGGAAGTGTTCAAAGACACTAAGTTTTTGCCTAAGGTGACTTAGTAATGAGGGGTCATGACAGTCTGTTTCCAGACAAATGGTTCATGGAAAGATTTGAAAAACAAAGCAGGGAGAAATGATCTTGTTTGTCAAATAAGTGAGCAAACTGTGGAAAAGTGGAAAGAAGTCCATGTTCTTCAGTGGGGTGAGAAAATCCAAAACACCCTGACCATAGAGGGCCCTAAAGCTATTTTGGAGGCTTGTTTTTGATTTTCAGTGCTGGGGATCAAACCCAGGGCCTCACATATGCTAAGCAACTCTCCACCACTGAGCTACACCCCCAAGCCCAGCTTGCTCAACTTTTGAGATGACAGTCATGGTGCCCACTGTGTACCGGGTCCTCTACCAACCCTTCCACACAGCTTCTCACTTAGTCTGCACCAGTACTGAGAGGTTCTGTGACCTTCACACGACTAGAGAGTGTGGTGGTGGGCTCTGAGCCTGGGTCTCACTGACTCGAGAGCCTGTTAGGCACATGTAAGTGACTCAGAAAGTTTTGTGGAGAGGTGAATGGATTCTCATCCTGTCAGGTCATCTTACTTCTTCAAGAAACCCTTCTTACTGTCAATATGTATGCATGTATGAATGTGAACCACCAAATCCCTTCATTATGCTGAACCAATTAAAAAAAGAAAGATAAGGCAGGACATTTAGAAAACTTTATGTGAGCAAACCAAACAACAACAAAAAACCCTTCTTACTGATATATCTACTGTCTGTGCACTGACCTGGTGAAAGAAAGGCTCCTGAAGGTTTTTTGAGTAAATGATCAAGAAAAGGAAATTTCTGCATGTGTTAAAAAACAAAATTTCATAGGAGCTCATATTTTTAAAAAAATTTTTGTTAAAGAACTGAATTATCGTACAATCATAAATGCATGTAAAGTAATAATATGATATGCATGTATTCGTAAATCAGAATTACCCCCACATTGCCCATACCCCAATCTCTCGAATCTTCTATATTTTGCCCTTACAAACAATATAAAAGCTTAGGTTGTAAATTTTCCAGATCTAAATGATTGCAGAAGTATTATTTGGATTCTCAGGGGGTAAAGAGTATGCTACATTGCTGATTGTCTCCCTAAATCCGTCCCTATTCTCCCTCTTCTCCCCTCCCCCAGCTATTCCTTTCCACCCCCACTACATATCTATGCTTGCCCTAGATTATGTGTCACTGTGCCTTTGCTGCGTCTAATACATGAGGTTGACTACTTTTCATATGGGCCTGGGTTTAAGGAGCTCATATTTTCAGCTATATACAATTGCTATATACAATTGCTAACCAATTTTCAATGGTCACCTCTGTGGGAGGTGGGGTCAGGTTGAGGGAAAACTTCTGACATAATTCTATGATCTTGGCTATTGCCTGAATTTCCTGTAACAAGCCTTGAAAATTACCTTTTTAAAAGCATAAGGTACTGAGGCTGGAGCAGTAGCTCAGCAGTTGAAGCACTTGCCTGGCATGTGTGAGGACCTGATTTCAAACCCCAGCACCACGTACACAACTAAATGTCAGAGAAACAAAGGCCAGATGAAGAAATGAATAAAATTGATTCTTTCTCTTTCTCTCTCTAGAGTTTTTCATGTAGTTTATCATGTAGCCTTTGTTGCTCGGACACTTCATTGTGCACATGGTGCCGGGGTTTGAACCCGCATCTTTGCGCATGCCAGGCAAGCACTGTAACTGCCGAGCCACCACTCCAGCTCATCTTCCTCTCTCTTTAAAAAAAAAGTACAAGGTACTTAAGAACTTTGGAAATGCATCATTCATTACAGTGAACATTTATAAGGCACCTAAATGTTCCCCACACCAGCCTTCCCAGTCCATTCAGCCAGGCTGTCCTCCCAGATCAAGCTGGGGTGAGACTGAGGGTCCAGGTACATCCAAGAATAGGAATCAGTCTGGTTTTGAGACAAAAAGAAGATAGTTGTGTGGTCATGGCAGGATCAGACCCCTGTGGTTGCTGGGGCTCAAGCTGAAAGTCTGTATGGGTTTGTGGGCACACTCATGCACAGATACATAAATCCCTCCAACACTTGACTCTGGCCTCTTCTTCACAACCCGCAGGTTTCTCTGTGTGCATGGAGGCTTCACTTCCTCCTGGTTTGGACCTGCTCAGGGGTGAGGGGAGCAGATGTGATTCCTGCCCCAGCCACCACCCTGAGGACCCTCATAGCTAAGCTTTCCCTTGAACTTGACCCTGCTGATGGAAGTGGGCTAGGAAGAGGGACTCAGGTTCATCTGGTGTCCTGAAAGACCAAGGTCCTGGGCAGCCAGCAAGGGTCCCAGGTTCTTGTCATTTCCTTTCTCCTGGGAAGGCAGGGAAGAAAGCCCTCTGCCCTTCTGCCTCCCTTCTCTGGAACAGCTTAGGGAGTGTGAATGCTGAGTGGTGTTTGATGAGCATGTTGATGTATGTGGACATGTGCAGAGAAAACTTTGGAGGATCATCTTCAAAACAATTCCAGTGGTTATCTCTGGAATGGGGAGCTTGTGGGTAAGTGGTTCTTCCTTTTTTTCCTTACATTTGCGGTTTCAGTTTTCTTACTTTGTTTTTTTTTTTTTTTAAGTTTGTCCACAGTCCCATAGATAAAATCATCAAGAGAGGAGGAGATACAGGAAAAGCCAGGACAAAAGAAGAACCCATGTGGAGAGGATAAGATGAAGTAAGAAGAAGATATAGGAGAGGCAGAGAATGCGCGAGGAGGTAGAGGACAGAGGGGAGAATGGGAGTGTGCCTCAGGAGGTCTAAGCATGGCCCTCTTGACTCGCAGCAGCTGGTATCCTCACAGCCCATCCACACAGGACCAGCAGGCCTGAGATGGATTAGGCTTGCAGCTGCTCAGGGGCCACCTCCAGATGGTATGATTGTCTCCTTTCCAGGCCACCCTCCCAAGTCCCCCAGCTCTGTGGGCAGCTCCAGCATCTCTGCTGGCAATGAGATAGCAGATGCAGAAGGTGGCCAGGCCAGAGCAGCAGTTAGGTCACAATCCTTCCTGGGGTTCCCATATTTCTATGCAGTTCATGAGCAGAGGCACTGGCTGCGTTTGCTTCAGGTGACCTTCTCTCGGATGTTTGTATAGCAAAGAGCCTTAAATGATAGGGTTTCCCACTGGAGAAGAGCCGCTATACCTGCTGCCCATTATAAAATGTTCTGCTCCCCTAAACTTAGGGTTCCTTTTGTGGAAGAGTACATTGTATATACTTTCTGTGGTTTGTTAGACTCTGTTCTCAGAAACACAGGGAGGCAGTGCAGTCCTGCAGCTGAGAGCTCAGACTCAAGAGGCAGACTGCCCAGGCTTGAATCCCACCTCTACCACTGATACAAATGTGACCAAGAACAAATTACTAACACAGAGAGACACAGTGCCTGGAAGGAAACTCAAGGGAAGCTTCTGGAGCTGGTTATGTTCTCTGTCTTGAGCTGAGTGCTAGTTATACAGGTGTGAAATGCATTTGGTCTCCATATGTAAATTATTTTCCAATAAGAAGTTTAAAAAAGTAGAAAGGGATGGTTGTGATAGATATGTTTAATTCAAGGTAATTAGACTGGGTTCCTTTGGAACCTGAAAATGGTTGTTTCAGAAAATTCCCTAAGATCTTACACTTTCACAAGCCATGTTCAGAGAGATGGATGCTCACAGCACAAGCAGAGAGCTTAGATACATTCCAGGAAGCTTTGTTCAGTGACTAAGAAAAACAGACTTGGTAACCTTTCCTATGTGGGCTGTGCTTTGCGGTTTTTCAAAGCACTTTCACACTTAACTGATCTTCATGCACTGAATATGGAAAATTATTATTTTGATGGCTGGTGCTTTTAAAGAAGGCACCAACTTTAGGAAATTCCTTGATGGGCCAATTTGCAGGTGGAAGATAATATCTTGGTTTAGAAAGTGAAGTGAAGCCAATGGATCATCCAATGTTCAACATTAGAAATGCAACTGGAGGGGATGGAGTAGTGGCTCAGTGGTAGAGTGCTTGCCTGGCACGTATGAGGACCTGGGTTTAAACCCTAGCACCACATACACAACTAAGTGTCAGAAAACCAAAAAGTAGATGAAAAAAATAAATAAAATTTGAAAAAAAAGAATGCAAAAGGTGCTTGGGTGGAGGTGGAGATGTGTAGGGAAGAGAGAGGATGGGTGGGCAGTGCTGGACAAGATGACAAAAGTCTGATTTCTTTTTTTTCTCTCTTTATTCTTTTTTGGTCCTAGGGATTGAACCCAGGAGCACTTACCCTCTGAGCACATCCACTTTTTTATTTTTTATTTTGAGACAGAGTCTCACGAAGTTCCTTAGGGCAATGTTAAGTTATTGAGGCTGACTTTGAACTTTCGATCCTCCTGCTTCAGCCTCCTGAGCCACAGGGATTACAGGCATGTGCCACTATGCCCAGCAGAAGGCTGATTTCTTAACAATAACAAGCAACATTTATACAGTGCTGACTGCCGTGGTCACTGTCTTATGATCCTCTACCAATGCATAAGCGCGAACCACACAAGATTATTAAATCCTCCATTTTGTGGGGAAGTGATGTTAAGCAGCTCATTACAGGTATGTGCCTAACATAAATGTTCATTTGGAGAAATGGGGGGGGGGGGGGGGGGCGGGGGGAATCAGTGGCAGAGACACGAGAACTGCCATAGATGTGAGGTACTGTAACCGTGAACCTCAGTTCATTGCTCACTACTTGTGAAGGCCAATGACTTGAAGACAAATTGTTGGGGCAAGGACCAGGATTTATTTGGAAAGCTAGCAAACCAAAGACAATGGAGGCTCTCACTTAGGGGTTGCAGGTGCAAGGCTTCCTGAGTGAGTTTGGAGAGGCATATTTGACAGGTGGGCTCCACGTAGTCATCAGTTGCGGGTAGTCACAAGTTTCGGGTGGTCTGCTTTTCTGATGCATGGGCTGTAGTCATCTGTAGGCCACCAGAAGTCCTGGGATCTTAAATCTAAAGAAAATTTCCTGATTAGAAGGTCTCACGTCCCATGTCATTTTAGTCCATTTCCCCAGGAACAACTAACTCTGCAGGTTACGAAAAGCATTTTTCATCAAATACCAGGGAAAGATAACCAAAAGATCAAGATAGTGAAATGCAAATACTCACAGAAGAAAAGTTTTAACCTGGTAGTTGGCTTCCGTTGGAGGTGTCATCTATAGCAGGCCCCAGCTGCGAGATTTCCACAATTAGTGATTTTGTTTTCGTATGTGCATGGTGCTGGGGATTGAACCGAGGCAAGCACTCTAAGGCTACATCCCCAGCCTTTTAAAATTATTTTTTAATTTTCAGACAGGGTCTTGCTAAGTTGCCCAGGCTGGCCTTGAACTTGTGATCCTCCTGTCTCAGCCTCCCCAATGAATTTTTTAAAGTTAACTAAGAGCAAGTGAAGCTAGAAGGTTTATTTAGGTTTTCCTTTGGTAACAGTACCATGGAGCTAAAGATACCCACGTGACACAAGGGGCTCCTGAGTGCAGCCATCCCCAAGTATTCACAGAAATCTTGGGGGAGGATATTGGATTTCCATTGACAAGGGATCTGGGGTCCCAGCCAATTTCATTTGAATTTCAAAGAACAGCAGGACTGCAGCTGGCATCTGGATTATACTTACAACAAACTGTGAGAGACAGGAAGAAGGATTTATGATCCTGTTACAGACAAATTAGCTCCAGAGAGGTTAAGAAACTTATTCAAGGTCACTCAGTGAGTAGGGTACCGTGGGATCTGAACTATTTGGTGTTAAAACCCCTGGAGAAGATTTGTGCCCTAAAAATGTAGAGTCCCTGTCACCTGGGTCCCCAGGCTGTCCTTGATTCCTGCTCTCCCCAGGACTGGGAAAGTTCATTCACCCTTCCTCTTCATCTGTGAGGTATTTGGATTCTTCTGGTACATGCTTTCTTTGGCCTCAGTAAGTCAGAGGGGGTTTCTTAGTCTGTCACTGAAGTACTTCAACTCTGACATGTATGGGGCCTGCTCTGGGCCCAGCCTTCATTTGGCCCTGGGCAGACAGACCTGGGTCAGCTCCTGGAGAAGCTTGTAGTCAAGAGGGGAAGGAGGGGCAGCTGCCCTCTGAAGCAGCTAATAAGAGGCCAAGAAGGGGCCTGGGCTACCAGTGCCCAAAGTCGAATCCTGAGATCCCCCAGTGACCACCTTCCTCAAGGAGCTGGGGCAGAAGAGTGGAGGATGTGGGAAGAGAAATGTCCCCCATTTGCAACAAGACTCCAGTCTATAAATAGCCATCAGAAATAGAGCAGAGAGAGAGGGGAAGAGAAAGAGTCATTTGTAGGCGTCCATTAATTCAACAGTGGCCTTTTTCTTCCTCTGAGACAAGCTATTTGATTCTATTCTGACCAAAAAAAAAAAAAAAAAAAAAAAACCCACCTTGAATTACCAAATAATCTATTCAGCCATCTTGATGCCTCTCAGAGCTGGTGACTCATATCTCAGGTGGCCCTCATTCAGGGTGTGCATGCAAGTGGGTGGATTCTGGGCGTAGAGGAACAGCAAAACACCCAGACCCCTGCCCTCCCTCTCCCTGCAACAAAAGTACCTGCAAAACTAATCAGCACGGCAGCCAGAGTGGGAGAAATTCATTAGCAGATCTGGTTTTGCATAATTAAGTCATTGACTTTAGCAAATGGAGTCTGCTTGGCTTCCCTCATTGTAATCCCCATTAGAGAGAATGGGAGGAAACACAGGCTCACAATCCCAGCAGTTTTCTGAGATGATAATTAATAACAATAAACTGCTAATAAGACTTTATAGTCTTCCCTTCCATTCACATTTTCTTGCTTGTTTCTCACCAAGGAAGGAAGAGAAAGCCAGTCTGGATTATTCTCCCTTTGGATGGGTAGTGACACTGAGATCTGGGCAGGGAGCTGTCCTGGAGGCTGTCTTGCTCTGCCATCCTCACTGCCATAGGTGTCCATGTGCAGGTCAGCTCAGGGGCCTTGTGAAAACAAGGGCTCAGGTAGCACCCACAGCTAAGGCTCTGCTCTGCCCACAGCCTGCTGGTGAGCACCTTGGTCCTCACTTGGCTGAGAGAGTCCATCTACAACAGTAACAATAAAAATGAATATGCTATTGGGAATATATGCTCAGTGGTTAAGCGCTCCTGGGTTCAATCCCTGGTAACCACCGTCCCCACCAAAAAATGTCTGCACAAAATTCATTTGGCATAAAAATCAAGACTTAGATGTTTCCTCTTTCCATAAACTTTTGAAAAAAACTTTTAAAGTCATCAGTTGCTCTGCTTCCCATGAACCTTAAGTTAGCTTTCTTATTGAGTTGTTTTGTTTTGTGCTGTGTATGTCTAAAAATTAAGAGGTTTTATTTTATGCACTTTGGTAACTGGAACAAACCACTCTAAGAATGATTTGATTTGTAATGATGATCTCTGCTTTCTTGGGTTCCAAGTACATAATTATAATATTGATGTAGGTATTTGTGTTTCTTTGTTCAAAGTGTTGGCTGTATTCATAGAAGTTTTCTAAGTTTTTCTTTTCACAGACTGGAAAGCTGATTGCTTTTGCACTATTAAAATAAGTTTATTATTTGAAAAAAGAGTACACTAATATTCATTTCCAGCCACCAGACACTTTATACACAATCTTATCAAAACTCACAGCTTCCTCAATATCACCTTAATTTATTATCAAGAAAGTGAAGGCTCAGAGAGGCATAATAGATACCAGCTGGAGTGGTTTCCTGGTCCCTGGTGACCAAGGAATGGTATGGACACAGGATAGCCCTAGTAACTTTCCCTTTGTTAAATGACATGCTACATGACTTGTCCCACTTGACAAAATTGATTGAGCTTGGGAAGGGGCTCCTGACCCCAGCATGGCCAATGAAACCTCTATCTTGGTCTCATCAGGCTGAAAATAAAGCAAGGGAAGTAGTATTCCTTTGGTGATGGCTGGCACCATGGTAGCCCTGTTGTTCCCAAGTGCAGGAAGTCAGGCTGTAGCAGAAAGGCAGATGCTGAGAGGGGTGGGCAGAGAGGGGTGGGCAGCATCACATGGTATTTGAGTTCTTCTTTCTAGTTGCCCCTGAGCCAATGGGTGATGAAAAGCTCTCAATAACCCCTCTTTTCCTGAGTTGGTTGAATTTGGGCTTCAATCATGAGTCCTAAGTTTGAACTTCAAATGGGCTCTCCTAGGAAATATGTGGTGTGGCAAGGACTGGAATCTTGTTCCCTCTTTTCCATGGCTTCTAGGGTTTCCTGAGTCTTAGGGATTAGGGAAAGCTGGAATATTGCTATAGTTCTTGATGTCCCCCCCGCAGTGGTGACTATAGGTCCTATGCCCTGCAAAGGACTCCAGTGAGGGGCAAATGGGGCTGAGGCCAAATCCTCAGTTGAATCCCCAAGTCACTACACTAGTGTGACATAGGGCTCATTCATGCCTCCCTTTTTCTCTGGGCAGGACTGGCAGAAACTGACATTTGGGGTTTTGTGTTTTTGAAGAAGAGGCCACAGAGGGATTGGAAGAGCAAGGGAGGTGAAGGTGTCCATGAAGTTCCCTGATCTTTGAACCTGACCTTTACCTGTGACTGGACTCTGAGAGACCTTGGAGCTCATAAGTCAGCATGGAGAGGCCCCTGCCTCCTTCCCACTTCCTGGCCCCACTCCTGAGTGGTCAGAATCCACTTTCAGGACGCCTGGGAACTTTCCAGCTCCCAAGCCTCTATAGAAGGAAGGCAGAGGCTCCTACTGTGCCAAGACCCCCCCAGATCACCTCCTGAGAGGACAGTGGGTACTCTGGAGTTAGTGTGCAGGGGCTGGGGTTAGCCGCCTAGGCCAGAGCTCGGCTGTGACCTTTAGGTGTGCTCTTTAACCTCTGCATGCCTCAGGATTCAGAGCCTATGATTAAAAAGATGACTGCAATAGTAGGTAACCACCTTACAGAACGATTGTTAGGACTAAAGATAGTAAAAGAAGTGCAGAGCTCAGAGAGCAGGGGATTCAACCAATGCCAATAAGCAAAGGTGGGGAAACAGGGAAAGTCAGAGGAAGCGATTGGCTCAAGGTCACTTTGTAAATCGGAACATGGTCAGCCTTCTCCCCACAGTCACTGGTTTACCTCCTAGAAAGACTTCGAGAACGCTCACTCACTCTTTCCCTGTGGTCCCCCCATTGCCAAAGGCTTAAAGATGTATGGAGGGTGCCTCAGTTCTGGATTTTGTATTTTGCTACTGCCGTGGGAATGGAGTAGTGCTGGGTAAACGGTGATGTATTTTTCAGCATTCAAGTTTATGAAGTGATTCAGTCAGAAACTTGTAATTTATTGACATTTCAGAAAAAGCTGACAACCCACCCTAGTCAGCTCCTTCCTTCTCAAAGTCACAGCCTCCAGGAGTCCCCACCACCCTGCAAAAAGTCCTTTGAGGTGCAACGTGGGTGGGGAATTGATCATGCTGCCTATGCATGCCCAGTGGGGGTGGATGTATTTGCTGAGGGGTGTGTGGTGTGGGCTCCATCCTGCCCTACAAACATTCCAGTCAAGTTGACACTGCTCCCTAAAGAGTGTGTGTGCAAGTTGAATTCCATGAATGGGACAGGTGAGCACAGGCATGTTGTGTTGTCACGAGTTGCTTTGAAAGAACAGAAGAGCCAGATTCTGGAATGTGGGGCAGAAGACTCTGACTGCCATCCAAGGATGGGCTGCTGGGCTTCGGGAAGGTGAACCTCTCCTTCTTATTTTCAACCTCAAAGACCTCTTTGAATTCTTTTTTTAAGCCAGGATAATTGATTATCTTTACAATAATTTAAGAATCAATAAAAGAAATTTATCAGCACTCTGAAAAAAGGAGAAATAAAAGGATGAGGGATGGAGAGATATAGCTGGGGAGGAGTCCCAAATCATTACCAGTCCCAGGAGAGAGCAGGATGGGGGCTCCAGCATCCTGGGAGGTCAGAATGTGTCCCCCTTGGAGTAGTACTGTCCCCAAGTGGGCCAAATGGAGTAATACTATCCTGTGTCTTTTTTTTTTTTTTTTTTTTTGTTCCAGAGATTGAACCCAAGGGCACTTAACTCCTAAGCCATATCCCTAGTCCTTTTTTATATTTATTTATTTATTTATTTATTATTTTGAGATAAGTTCTTGCTAAGTTGCTTAGGGCCTCTCTAAGTTGCTGAGACTGGCTGTGAAGTTGTGATCCTGCTGCCTCAGCCTCCTAAGCCACTGACATTACAGGTGTGGACCACTGCTCCTGTCCTATCCTGTGTCCATAAAGCACTGGTAGGTCCACAATTTGTGACCCACCCACTCCCAACACCTATATGGCAAGTAGAAAAAACACCACCATTACTTCCTTTTAACAGGAGAAAACCAACGCTTGGCGACGAGACCATGACTTTCCCAAGCTCATGTGGATGAGTGGCCACAGGGGCTTGAGCGGGCCCCTGCTAACCCATATGGTACCTTTGTGAACTCAGTCCAGCAGATGCACTGCTGCAGGTTGAACCCCAGTTGCAAGATGTTTGGGGACAGAAGACATCCCACTGTACTCAAGAAGCCTGGCCTGGACTTGAACCATGACCTTCGAATTCCAAAGGCCCATTTCCTTCTACCAATAACAGAACAGGCCTCAGGAACAAGGAGGAGGCAGAAGAAAGGGTCTGGAACATCATATGGGAAGGCCCCTTGATACAGCACAGAAGTGAACACAATTTGATTTTCTGCCACCTGGTCCCATGATGCCCTGAATGAGATGTCTCATCAAGACACCCACTGAGAAACATTATGAGTGGGAATTGCTTATAGCCTGTGTGCTCATCCTTAGTGACGTGACCCACCAATGTCTAGAGCTTGGTGGAAACTTCTGTATAATGTTTACTAAGACAAATTTAAAAAAGACTTCTAAAGCATTCCCATCTCCTTGTGTTATTAGAACAGTTTGAATGTTCTAATTCAGTTGGGCACTGTCCTTAGGAATGTATCCCCCACCACCCAGTTCCCTCCTACTCACTAATTGGCAGTGGCGAAGTCACTGCCCCCATCAGTCAAGAGGAAGGAGCCCCTTTCTCACACAGCATGAAGCTCATTGGATCCATCCCTGCTGCTGGAGTCCAGGTCAGATGGTCAACAAGAACTTGGTGAGCAGGCCTGGGGTGTCAGCCATGAGCCACCCATAGCAGGGAGAAAAAAAGAAGAACAAGAAGAAAAAAAGAGGAGGAAGGAGGAGGAGAAGGAGAAACAGCCAAAAAGGTGGAGTCCAGCATGCAGGCAAATTTTAGCTCTAGAAGTCAGGAGATTAGGCTCAGTATTGCAGTCTTTCATGTCTTTCCCTCTGTCCACTCGTCATCTATCCAACTCTAGAAGTTTCTAGTTGAGATGTGAACACTGATGGAAGAGGCTGAATTCATGAGTTCTGCCCTTGGTGGACTGATTCACTGCAGTCCTCAGAGAGCACAGGACTTGGGGAAGCTGACTCACATCTCCAAATCCCTCTGAGACTGAGGCAGTGTGATTCATCCACTGATCCATCACCAGTGAGGATGACAACTGTGGGCAAACCAGAGATATGTGTGGCCTGACCAGCACCTCCCTTCCTGCTGGCCAGGAAGGTGGCAGGCCTGGTTTAAGAAGGGCCCATGGGCACACATGATGAAGGGTCATTTAGGGATTCCAGTGGTTTGTGCATTGGGAAGTGGGGATCAAAGGCAGCTCCCTAACTTCCACTGTGACCCTGCCTTACTCCAGAACCCTTAGCTCAAGCATTTCTTCTTTAATTACCTGAAAGGGGGCCCCATGCCACCTGCACCCTGCTCTGGATGGCATGGTCACCTCTGCTGCTGGTTTCCCCTCTCTGTGCTTTCAGAGCCAGCCAGCCTCCTCTGGTAGATCATTGTGCTTGCAATCAGATTATGGTTGGTCTTCCTGGTTGAGGGTCCCTCTGTCTCTGCAGGACGACTATGCATGGCTGCTTTGCTCTGAGCTAATTTCATAGTTTACCTTTCAGGAAGTGACCTTCCCTGCTTTTTTTGAGTCTTGGGGACACTCATACTTCACTCCAACACCTGTCCCCAATTTGGCACAAGCAACACAAGGATGAATACTACACAGTCCCTGCCCTCCCTATAGTTGGGAGGGAACAAAGGGCACGCTCTTGACTAATGCACTATGCTTCTAGAGGTCTCCTCCTGGCTCCTCTGCACTGCAGACATACTGTTTTCTTGCAAGGATACAGGTGACAAAAGGAAGCCATGTCTAGAGCTGGGGAAAGGTTCCTATAACTCTGGGTGATATTGCTGGGAGCCACAGCTGTGCTATATAGGGTGCAGGGGACTTTGGTTCCCCTTCCTTTTGGGTGCCCTTGTGACCCTCCCTGGTAGCTCTACCTTCCAGAAAGGCAGTGCCTACAAATGGCCTTGGGCATCTCACTGTGGGGCACTGGGCTTGGCTTGAGCAGCCATGCCCCAGTTCAGAGAAGGCTCCACTTTCTTCTGTTTAATTAACTGAAAAACTCTGCTTCCTGATGAGTTCTTGTCAAGAAAATTGCTCTCAATCACTTACAGCTGTTTTCTTTTCTAATGAGTGTTTAATTCTTGGAATTTTCACCTAATTGTATTGTATTGTGGCTTATGAGAAGGTAATGATAGTGGGGGCTTGCTTGTGTGTGTGAGTGTGGTGTGTGTGAGTGTGTGTGTGTGTATGTGTGTGTGTTTGCTCCGTGGGGTTCCTAAGACAGAGTGTGACTTTTTTTTTTGCCATGCTAAGGATTGATTCCAGGGCCTCACACATGCTAGGCAAGCATTCTAACACTAGGTTACATCCCCAGCCCTTTTTCTGTTCTTCATTTTTTTTTTTTAGTGCTTTATAGTTGTACATAATGAAGGGATTTGTTGTCACATATTCCCAGATGCACAAAATACAGCAATATAATATGGTCAATATCTCCCTCCCTGCACCCCTCAACCTCCCTCCTCCCGTCCCCCCATCCCTTGCCTCTCTTCATCTCCAGCCCTTTTTAAAATTTTATTTTGGGACAGACTGTTGCCAAGCTAAGTTGTCCACTTTGGTGATTTCTTGAAGCTTGCATTTTACTGGACAGGGTAAAAGGAGGAATGGATCTTTCCTACACCCTCACGCCCACTTAGATTCCGTGCTGTGTTTGAACTGATGTCTGAGGGACCCTGGCCTCCTTCCCAGCCAATGCCTCCTGAGGCATTGGCTGGGAACAGGCCTGGCTGTAAGGGAGAGGTCACTAGCTTTGGCTGTGAGTCAGCCAGAAGTGTCCTGGACTTGAGGAGGGCCAGCTGGAGGTCTTGTTTGCAGCACCTCTGGAAGGGATGTGAAGGTTGGCAGCAGGTACCCAGAGGAGACGGGGTGGGCTCATGCCAGAAGGCCCAGCGTGGCCCAGCTGCCTTACAGTATGATTTCCTCTCTGGTCTCCTGGCTTTTGCTCACAAGGCCAGCTCCTGCAGCCTCATTGACGTAATGTCTGTGTAGAGGAAAACATTTTTCTGCCACTCACAGAAATTCTGGCTTCTAAATATGTGAGTTTTCCTTACACTAGGCAATTCTTGCCTTCTTTGTCTGGGTGTCCTATAACTCAATCCATTTCTGACACTACCTGGATTTGATGCAGACACCAAAGTTAAGGGCTCACTCCCACGAGATTGGTCCCCATTTTAAATGCTGATTACAAATGAAGAGTCCTCAAGTTGCCCACAACTTCTGCCTTCTGACTACAACTTCTGACTATAATGGGAGGTTCCCCTAACCCAGTCCTCAGGTTCCATCATTTCTGGAATAGCTCACAGAACTCTTGTGCATACTGGCTTACTATTATAAAGGTGAACAACCAGGCATATAGGGTAAGATTTGGAAGGATCTTAAACCCAGAGCTTTTGGTCCCAGAAAGATGGCACATAGATGTGTTCACCAAGCAGGAAACTCTCCAAATCCAATAAGGATTTTTAAGGAAGCTTCATCATGTAACCATGGTCAATTATCGACTCAGTCTCTAGTCCTTCTCCCCAAAGAACTGGGGATAGGGCCAAAGGTTCTAAGCATCTAATCGAGGCATGGTTCTTCTGATGTTTCTTTCAGAAATCCATTGAGTTTTATTTCTTGTTAGAACAAAAGATGCTCCTATTATCCAGGAAATTCCAAAAGGATTAAGAAGTGTGTCAGGAAATGTGGTCAAAGATCAAATATAACAAAAGATGTATCCATCACCTTTACTGCTCAGGAAATTACAAGGATTTTAGGAGCTCTATGCCAGAAGCTGGGGACAAAGACCAAAATACATATCTGTTATTATATCAAAATATCAGTCTGTGAAATCATGTATTTTATGAACTAGCCTCCATTTTTATGTTATATGTATACACACACACACACACACACATATATATCTACTGAAACAAAATAGTTTATGTTGCATTTCACCTAAAATTATCCCACATTCTGCTAATAGTAGCTGCCACTCTTTGAACACCATTTTGAACTATGGGAGAGTGAAAAGGGGCAGGAATGGGAACTGGATGAGGCAGAAGCTGTGTCTAGTCCCATGCCAGGCACATAGTAGGTGCTCAGGATGAGTCAGTGAAGGTAGAAAATACAGCTTCACTTTCAGGTCTGAGCTGAAAAACTAGCTGTTATTTTACTGTCTGTGCAACTCAAGAGAAACTAAATAACCTTGGTTTTCCAATCAGTACAATGGGGATACCATCTATATACAATGGTGTTGGGTGTTTAAATAAGATGCCATTATCTAGTAACTCAGCTTAGAGCAAAGTCTTTTTTTCTTTTTGTCCTGGGGATTGAACCTAGGGATGCTTTACCACTGAGTTACATCACCAGTCCTGCTAATTTTGAGACAAAATCTTGTTAAGTTGTTGAAGGTCTCAAGTTGTCAAGGTTGGCCTTAAACTTAAGATCCTCCTGCCTAGCTCTCGAGTTGCTGGGATTACAGGTGTATGCCACTGTGCCAGGCTCAGAGTAGTCTTATGAATAGATGCTGATTTCCTTACTTTCTCTCCTGCCAACCATCCGTCCTCCTCCTCTCCCCCTTTTTGGCCTGTGCTGGAGATCAAACCCAGGAACTCCCGCTTACCAGGCAAGTGCTCTATCACTGAGCCACACCCTCATACCTCCTTCTATCCCTGATACTTGATTAACCAGTTAACACTGGTTGTTATCGAGGTAACATGCTTCCTCCTTTCTCAAAAGAATTTGCCTGGAACCTGAAGGATGAAGCTGTGGTCTTGGAATTGGGACATTAGCAGCACAGCTGAGGCACAGATGCTGAGCAGGCAGCCCCCTCCTGAAGACCAGAGAGTTTCAGTGCTCCCAGTGGGCCCATGACTTCTGCTGGCCTGAGAGGCAAGAATTAACATGGGGTCTGCACATCTCTGGGGTTACAATTTTACTTCCTCCTGGAGCTGGACAAGTAATACAACACAGCAGGTTGTGAAACTTACTAATCTGAGAGAACAGGGAGTAGCATGCCCTTGGCAAACTGGACAAGAGTTCAAGTACACATGAAAGCAGCTGCACTATTATACTGGCTGAGAGAAACAGGTTAGACCAGGTCAGGGGCCACCAGTTTGTAATCTCTAGGAGGGCTGTTCCAAGCAGGAATAATACTCAAGCTATTTACCACGGGAAGGCCTGGCTGGAGACACAAGTACCTTCTCTTCAATCCTCTTCACTACCTAAAACTCTGGGCAGAGTGAGGAATGAACATTTCCCCAGGGATCCAAGGCTTGAGGCTACCACTTCCTCTCAGTCATTTTGCCTCCAATCTATACATAAGTGGTTTCTTGCCGGAAGGGACTCTTTCTGGGCTTCCTTCCCTGAGGCAGAGCAGTTGAGCAGTGGTTGCTTCCAGTCTGTGTGGGATATTTGGCTTTGATCTCCCTCTGACCCTGGGGAGTCCTGGTGTGGCCTAGTGTGGCCTGTTGTGACCTCAAACCCAGGTTACTCTGATGATAACAGTTTCCAGCTCAGGTTGCTGGAGCTCAGTCCTGGGGGACTCGAAGAGTAGTAGAGCTTCAGTAGTAGAGCTCAAAGGCAGGTCAACGTCTGCAGGTGTGGCTGAGGCACACTTCTGTGACCTTTTCTGAGACTTGGCTTCCTGCATTCCAGGATTGCTGGGCCTGAATAGAATGCCCATCTTATTGGCTCAGTGAAAATCACAAACATGGGGATAGAAGCTGTGGCTTCTATTCCCTGAGGCCTGGCTGTCGTAGGTTGGTAATCCTCCATGACCAACCCAGTTCCATCACATCATGGGGACAAGCTAGCCCCTACCCTGCCCTCCACCTGACATATTCCCGTTTGGAATGCACTTCCATATGTACTTGCCATGGGATCTGTTCACTGCTCCCAATCTTGGCAGGACAAAAAATGCTCTATTTGTGTTTTAGGTACAAGAAGAGAGATCAAGGGTTTACTTAAAGATACAGAGAGTCAGGATGAGAACATGGGCTTCCTGCCTCCCTGTAGCTTTCCTCACTGATCTTACCCCTCTTTCCACCTGAAGTGTCCCACAAACATCTGATGCTCCCCTGCTGGGGGACATGAGGCTATGAGTAAGCACATTCCCTTTTATTGAACTAATGATCTGTGAAAATAAGGTAGTAGCTAGCTTTTGAAGCCCAGTAATAGCCTCCTGTTTCAAGGTTTCCAAGTGAACCTGGATCAGATAATGAATTTCAGAGTATACACTACCACCTGTTTGTATTCTAGACAAAAGTGTTCAACTTGATTTTTTTAATTCTTTTTGTTTTTGTTTTTTGTAAAGGGATTGAACCCAGGGGTGCTTAAACACTGAGCCACATCTCCAGACCTTTTTTATATTTTGTTTTGAGACACGATCTCGCTAAGTTGCTTAAGGGCTAGCTAAGTTGCCGAGGCTGACTTTGAACTCACGATCCTCCTTGCCTCAGCCTCCCAAGTAGCTGGGATTACAGGCATGTGCCACCATGCCCAGGAAAAGTGTTCAACTTGAGTTCATCAAGTATAGCCCAATTAAATGACACCTCATCAAAGCAATTAGAAGAAGGGGGACTCGGCAGGAGAAGGGCCTGGTCTCTCCACTAAGTTTATCACATAAGAGGAATACTGTGCTAGGTTAAAAGATACCTAAGAAATGTAACTACCAGATGCAATTTGGTAGTCAGAAGCAGGCCTGGACAAAGTGGCTGTGATCAGGAAAAATCTGATTGTCATTTAGGTATCATATATGAAAGGGAAACTTGACTGAACAGAGCAGGTTGGGGGGAAACTGTCAGACAAATCCAAATTGAAGGACATTCTGCCAAACAATTGCCTGGACCATTGAAAAATATTAGTATTATAAAGAATAAAAAAAAGAAGAGGCAGGAGAAGTTGCTCAAGATGGAATATTTGTGTCCCCCACAAACTCTCATGCTGAAACATTATCCCCAACATGAGGGTATCTGGAGGTGAAGAGTTTAGGAGGTGATTACATCATAAGAGTGGAGTCCTTATGAATGGGATTAGTGCCCTCATAAGAGACCCCAGAAGGGTCCCTCACCCCTTCTGCCCCTTCTGAGGCTGGTAAGACAGCAGATTGTCACTAGACACCAAGTTTGTTGGTGAAACAAATTTCACCTCAAGTCCTGCTGCCCAGTGTGCAGAATGGGGCTGGCAGCAGCCTCCAGCTGTCGGCTCTTTAGAATTTGCTTTGGACAGACAGCAGTCCTGCTCTGGGTCATACCCTTCCCAGAGCAGTCCCATGGGATGACTGACCAGGAGGGGCTATCAAGACCATTCTGGCTCTGTATGGTACAATCTGCTGGACATTTCTTGCTCCAGAACATCCCCATTGGGTAAACTGAGGCGTTGTCAGGCTGGTGTGGCAGTTCAACTTCTTCCTCTGTCTCTCCTCCTTCCCCTCACATGCATATGTGCTGGCAAACATTTTGCACCCCAAACTCCATATCTGCATGAACTTCTGGAGAATACATCTGACACCAACTATAAAGGACGGTATTAGGCATCTGGGGAACTTTGAATATTAACCATTATGTATTAGTTACTAATATTGTATCAGTGTTAAATTTCCCAAATGTGATAATCATGTGGTGGTGATGGTGTAGGTGACATCCTGGATCTTAGGAAATAATCCTAAGGTATTTAGTGGGGAAAGGGAGAGTCATGAAATATACAGTGGTTAATGAACTCGCTATATGTCTATTGCTGTGTCTGTCTATATATATCTCTTTTTTTTTCAGAGTGAGGGACAGTGAGAGAGAGAGAGAGAGAGAGAATCAATTTTACTTAGTTTTTCATGTGGCTTTTGTTGCTCTGAAACTTAGCTGTGTACATGGTGTTGGGGGTTTGAAACCCCATACTCACACATGCCAGGCAAGTGCGGTAACTGAGAAGCCACTGCTCCAGCCCCTATAGATCTCTTTATATATATAGATATGTATATCTGGGTATGGATACATAGACACCTATATCTAGATTTGAAATTATAGAAATCTACGTACCTCTTGGGGATAGAGAGACAGACGGAAAAAACAAATGTACCAATTCATGAATCCAGGTGAATTATTTATTTATGCTCATTATATTTTTTCCATTTATTGTAGGTTTGAAATTTTTCAAAATAAAAGTTGAGAGAAAAAATCTATATGTGTGCTGTGTTCTCATATCTATTAACACATGGAAAAATCTGGAAGGCCACAAGCAATACATCTCTGAGTATATGGAAAACATTATTTTTGCTTGTCAGCATTTTCTGATTTTCTAAAATTTCCACGGGCTGCTTCAGTAATAAAGATTATTAAAATAATTCACAAAGGCCTTAAGCAGAGGAGAAGGTGGGCTTCCCTCCAATTCAGTGAGGGCCACTCGTTTGCTCCTCTCCCCAGAACATGTGAGGTAAAATGCTAACAGTGTCACTTCCTACATCAGCCTCATACTGAAGTGGCACTGGAGAAAGTGAGATCGTTCCCGGGTGATCATGAAGTGGGTAGTGGAAGAGGCCAGCGGCTGGAGACTGTGCTGGCTGGATTGGGCACCAAGAGCTCTGTCTGTGGTCACAGCCATAAGCTATTCTCCATTTCCTCCTGTGTTGGTGAGGAGAAAATACACAAGTGTTGCCTTAAATTATATCTCGGATTGGATTTGTTCACCCCTCTTGAGTGTCATTAAATTATATCTAAGATTGGGTTTGTTCACCCCTCTTGAGTGTCAGTGTGCACCTAGCAGGTCTGATATTTTTGTAAATCTTTTTTTAACCTTTTCCTTTTTATCACATTGCTTCCATTCTGAGAATGGTTTCTCAGCAATATCCAGTTTAAGTGCTCCGAACATGAGCATCCAGGATGGCAGGAGTCTTAAGAGCTTTATCAGGGACTCCCGCCTAAGGCCTGAGGTCCCTGGAGGATTCAGGTGAGCATGGTGACGGCGCCACCTTGCAGGGCAGAACTCCCCAAGGCCCAGGACTGGACTAAGAGGCTCTTCAAGGCAGCCAGGAGAATGGAAAACCAGAACTGCTCATTAAGAGGAGCAAAGCTGGAGGAAGGAGAGGTTGCAAGAAAGAGGAGTGACATTGGCGAAAGGAGAGTTGAAGCCAGGCCTGGGAGGGATGGAAGTGGGCAACTTCTCAAGCTGAATTTCCGAGAGGGTTTCCTCTCCAGCCCCGCCTCAGGCCTGCTGAAGACTTTCTTTGGCCCTGGGCTGCCTGTGAGCAGACGGGCCTTGTGTTAAGCCTGCCTTAGCTAGGATACTTTCTGTTATTCTCATTCTGGATGAGAAACCTGGATGTGTCTGTTTCACATTCAGGTTGAACTGTGAGAATGGGGACTTTGAGGCCTCCTGACTAGAATCCTGGGCACTGGATGGGGTCAAGAGGGAGGGTACTTGTCCAGAGCAGCAGAAGCCCACACAACCTGAAGCATGACCGTCATCTGCACAGGCAGTATGTTCCACTGCGAACTTGTCACTTGTTTTCCAAACTAACTAGTATTCCTGGAGGCTTTCCTGGATTAGTAATCTAAGTTAAGGGTCTGGCCACATATTTCTGCAAGTTTTCTAATTCCTATCACTCATTGTATTTTATTTTAATTGCTTATTTAATATCAGTTTTCTGTAAGAATCTCTACTAGTCTCCCAAAGATTCACGTGTTAGGACCTGGACCTTTAAGAGATGGGCTAGTGGGAGGTCCTTGGTGATTTGGGGGCGTGTCCTCAACCTGTTTTGCTATGTGATCTCTTCTTCCCACATGTGCTACTGCCATCTGCCCTGAGATCCTCACCAGCCAAGACGGCCTGGTGCCATGTCTTTGAATATCCACAACTTTGAGCTAAACCAAACTCTTTTCTGTATAAAGTTAGTCTACTTTAGGAATTTTGCTACAGTAATGAAAAACAGACTAATACAGCATCAAGTTCATGTGGACAGGGATCAGGTCTGCCTTTGTACAGTATGGGATGCTTTATGTTTGGCAGCTGGTAATACTCAATAAATATCTGTGGAATGAAAAACAGAATGGAGGTCACAGTTGAGGGAAGTAAAAGCTGGGTGCGGTGGTGGAGGCCCAGTGACTCGGGAGGTTGAAGCAGGAGGATCACAAGCTCAAAGACAGTCTTAGCAACTCAATGAGGCCCAGTAGAGAGCCAGAAAATGGTGATTGGTGACTTGGACCATGGTCTTTGACTACCTTGGAGTGGTGGCTACACCTGACCTCGGGAACAAATCGTGCACAGCCTAAGACTTGAATGCCCTGGAGAGATGGCAGTACCCTGCTTGGGTAAATCTTGTTCAAAAGTAGTGAAGAAAATAATACAGTCCTTGACACCAGCTGCCAGGGAAGAAAAAGTTCTAAACATAACAGTATAACCACAAAAATGTTCCAGACGCGGTGGTCTTTGAGCCTGCTTGCTTAGCAGAAGCTTTCTCACAGTTATCTTTCTGACCATAAAAGCTATATAACAAATTTGCTGTGTCAACTCTGGATCCCTGTTCCTCCATCAAAGGACAATGTCCCACCTGTTCCAAGCTTTTTCTATATGTCTATGTGTCTTTTTTTCTTAATTCCCCCATTGCTCCTTGCCGGTTTCTGAGTTCTGCCGGTGCAGGACATGGCAAGACTTTAAGCAACTTAAGAGACCCTGTCTCAAAAGAAAAGGGCTGGGGATAAGGCTCAGTGGTAAAATCCCTCCTGGTAGTACAAAAAAATAGAAAGGGAAGTAAGAAATCAGTCCAGGAGCAGCTGCCTCAAGCACAGGTCCAAGGCCTCAAGCCAGAGAGCAACTGAGGGACAGGGAGTCACAGGTACAGGCTGGAAGGAGGTGGTACCAGACCTCATGGTGTGGGTCAACTACTGTGGGTAAGTCAGGGTGCTGGGATCTGGTTGTACCAAGGACAAGCCATATGGTTAGCCAGTCTAGAGGCAGACCCCAGCTGGACGCTAGCTTGCCATTGTCAAACACTTAGTCAGGCATTCAGAAGTTACAGCAGGACAATGTGGTGGGTGATATAGGGGAATAACTGACTCTGCATGGATTTTCTCTCTTGTGTGGCAGAACTCAGCACAGATCTTGGCATTCAGCAGGATTTAATTAATGATTATTGAAACTAAAATCTAAAAAGCAAAATTGTATTATTTAACCAAAGAGAGTTGTATCTATCAGGGGTTTTGTCAATGCAAACAGGAGAAACTGGCTTTGGTTAACTTAAGCAAATGCTTTACTGAAGGCAAAGTGGAAAGAGCAAGAGTTTGGAAGGGACAGGAACTAGCACAGCTCTGGGAATCCAGGCATCAGAAACAGCAAGAGTTTCTTCTGGGTGTCCACATGTGGGACAATTTGTTTCATTTGTCCTCAGTCTTTCTGAAACCCTGGGCAGCTTCCACCAAGACCACATGTCTTGGTAGAGCGTAGGTGGTGGTGGGAGCGCAAAGTCTACATATTCATTGCTCTCAGCCTCTGCATTGAATGGAAGGGAGTCTCCAGGCTCTGTGGGGCTGTCTTGCCCGGTGTCTGTACTTGAGTGTACTCAAGTACACACTGTAGTGCATTGGGTTGTCCTTTCATGCCTTTGACTGGATGCTGGGAACTCTGGCTTCCTCCATCTCCCTGATCTGATTCCCCTGCTTTGCATTTTATATTTGTGGATCTGGATGGTGCTGTTAACCACATACCTGATTACCTGGTTCTGCCTCTTCCAAGCTGTGGTGGGGGGGGGGCAAGCGACCCATGTCTAGTCAGAGTAACCCAACCTGGGGTGCCATATGGTTGAGTGGCCTCAGCAGGGCCCACTGGATATCTTTTTGGAACTTCTGGAAAGACAGTGAGAGAGAGAGAGAGAGAGAGAGAGAGAGAATCAATTTTTATTGAGTGTTTCACATGGCTTTCATTGCTTTGACACTTAGTTGTGTACGTGGGTGCTGGGGTTTGAACCCGTGTACTTGCACATGCTGAGCAAGCACTGTAACCACAGAGCCACCTCTCCAGCTCCTGGAACTTCTTTTGTCTTTAGAGGCAAGGTGCTAAAAGTGTATGCACATACATTTGCTCATAGGGATAGAGAATGAAATCAACACCAAACGAAGCAGATACATGCAGAGATGAGCCTAAAAGTATCAATTCCCAAGTTCCAGACCCAGAAGCCTGGTCTTTGCAGAACTTGTGCATTATGTTTTCCCTGTGCTCTTCCCAGTCATGGGAACCGCATAAATTTCTTTGCCTAAACTGAGTTGTTAAGCTGCTTTATTTTTGAATCAAAGAATCTTGACTTACATGAATGCTTTGTTTTAGAAGAGGGAAAGTGGTTGTGCAATCCTTTGCAACACAGTCCATTCTGCCTCCGATGAGCAGGAACAGTATCCCCAGGTGGAAAGTACCCCCAGCACGCCGACCAAGATCAAGGGAGCCCGGTATGGTTGGGCCAGCACTCGTGACTTCTGAGGGCTCTCTGGAGTTGCGTTCTGTCCTAACGAGTGCTGATAGGATGTGCAGCGTTCACTCCATCAAGTAGAATTTGAGTCTCTCAAGACTTTGGAGTTATTTGAAGAAGCTGCGGTCCTTTCATCTCTTCTGGTTTCCTTGGAGCTTGTTCTATTCCCTTTCATCTCCAAATCTGCACTCTGAAAAGGTGTAATGGCATGAGATCTGGAGTCTGGGTGTGTATGAAATAAACAGGAACATTCTGAGCAACCGGAATTAATCACGCGGCACTCTTGGGCCACTTCTTTTATCATTAGAGGTGTTTATTTTTAAACATGACTAGGTGACTGGGTCATCCCCAGGCGAAGCTTTATATAACAATCCTTCCTGCCTGGTGGAGACACGGGAAGGACATCGGTCACACTGAGTGACTAGCTGAGCACTCCATCTACAATCTGTGTTACCGCTGTTTGGGAGTTTGCTGTGCTCTCATCAGTTCATCCTTCTCCTTCACAGAGTGCTCACAATGCTTCAGGAAGCCTCGCTTGATTCCTTTCGGTGCCAGTTGATCCATCCTTTATTGTTTTTTACATCTGTCCTTTTATTTCTTTGGGCCTCAGTGTACTATGCTTTAGTTGGAGGTAAGAACAGAATAACAGTGTATCCCTAGGGTTTCTTTAAAAACATCAATAGAAGAAACAGGGACTAAGGGTTCAAAGGCAGTTTAATGAGTGCTCGGGCACGTCCCAAGTTTCATCATCACGTGAAAACATGTAAGTGGTATGTACTTCTAGGGTAGAAAGCCGGGAGAGAGGTGACCCATATTGGGTTTCATTTCACAAGATTCATAAGATATAAAAGAGGATGTTGGCTGATCTTGGGTGTAATTTGTTATTCTTTTTTCTAGTTCATTCAGGAATAAATTATTTGAGATCTTTGTTCTTTTTTAAACATGTTTATCACATAAACTTCCCTATTAACACTACTTTTGCTGCTTCCCATAAGTTTTGGTATACTGTGTTTTTTTTTTAAATAAAGAGAGAAGGACAGTGACAAAGAGAGAGAGAGAGAGAGCGAGAGAGGGAGAGAATCAACTTTTTAATTTAGTTTTTCATGTGGCTTTCATTGCTCAAACACTTCGTAGTATGCGTAGTGCTGGGGATTGAACTCACATACTTATGTATGCCAGGCATGTGCTGTAACCGCTGAGTCACCGCTCCAGCCCTGGTATACTGTGTTTAATTTTCATTTGTCTTAAGATATTTTCCATTTTCTCTTGTGGTTGGTTTCTTTAACCCATTGGTTAAGAGTATGTTGTTTAATTTCCACACACAAGAGTGCTTCCCTACTTGCAGTTTCACTTTCTGCAATTTTAGTCACTTACGGTGAACCATAGTCTGAGGACATTAAATGGAAAATTCCAGAAATAAATAATTTATAAATTTTAAATCATATACCCCATTCTGAGTCATGTCCCTGGCCAGGACTTGAATCATCTTATTGTCTGGTGTATCCAGATTCTGTAAGCTACCCTCCTGATAGTCACTTACTGGCCTTCTCAGTTATCAAATCTGCTGTTGCCCTATCGTAGTGCTTGAGTTCAAGTAATCCATATTTTATTTAATAATGCCACCAAAGCACAAGAGTAGGGATGTAGAGAAGGCATTAGAGCATAAAATATGGCAGGTCAGAAAAAATCTGATACTGCAGTGCTGCAGATTTTATAAGAAAAATCATGGTATTTTAGGGTTTGGTACTACTCATGGTTTCGAGCTCCTACTGGGTTCTTGGAACGTATAGCCTTCGATAAGGGGTACTACTGTGTTTATTTATTTTCTAGTATCCCTCCAGCTATTGAATTATAGGTTTCATTGTATTATGGTTAGAAAAGATACTTTGTATGATTTCAGTCTTTAATTCCCATAATTTATTTTGTGGCCTAACATGTGGTCCAGCCTAGTTAGGGTTCTTCACACAGTTGAGAAGAATTGTGTTCTGTGGTTGTTGGTAACAAAAGCCCTCTTCTCAACTACATTTTTGTCAGGCTCTCAAAAATATTAACATTTTTGTTAACTCTCTAGGCCTCAATCTTGGTGTCTGTTCTTGGGCCTACATCACCCAGAAATAGCAAGAATCTTGCTAAGTCAACTAAAAGAAATCTCCACTCCCACCTCTGTATCTGGTCCCCCTTGGTATCTGATCGAATTCCTCATTCCCCAGGAGATATTGAATCACCCTGATTTGCCTTCAGCAGGATTCTGCCAGGTCTGTGAATCCAGATTTATTCCCGATTTTTGTTTCCTCTTAGTCACTTTCCATGCATTGAGCTCCCACCCTGCTCCTTGGCTATACATTTACACTGTTTATGCTGTGCTTGGAATGGCGCCCGGTTCTATACTGAGTTCTCCTTTCCACTATTGCAATAGTTACCGAATAAAATCTGTTTTTACTTTTTTAAATTACTGTCAGGTTCTAGTTTTCTTTAAAATTGAGAAGAGGATATTTTTTGAATAGTCACACAGATGCCCATAAATGTTTAAGTGCCTGTGTAGACTTTTTGGTTTCATTTGTCAGCGTTTGCAAACACAAATGCTGCACGATAGCAACTTCAGTATAAACTAGCCATCTGGTCATATCTGAACAAAAAAAGCAACTATTGGGCCTTTCCAGAGTTCCAAGGGACACAGGATCAAACTGCAGGTCTTGAAAATCTTTCTCTCATACTGTCACTGCTTCTGGCTTGATATGAATTCATGGGAAACCAAGAGACTCCTTGATTGGTTCCTTATCTGCCCACAGAATGAATAAATGAACTAACAAACTAAAAATTTTAAAAAGTTTTCAGGGCAATAGAGCTGACTAGACAATGCTTAAAAGAAGACATACTTGGGGTTGGAGCGGTGGCAAGGACCTGGGTTTGAACCCCAGCACCACATACACAATTAAACGTCAGAGAAATGAAGGTTTTTCAAGACAGAGGAACAGAGACAGAGAGAGAGAGAGAGAGAGACAAAGAATCAATTTTATTTAGTTTTTTACATGGCCTTCATTGCTTCAAACATTTGCACTGTACATGGTGCTGGGGTTTGAACTCACATACTCACACATGCCAGGCAAGCGCCGTGACTGCTGAGCCACTGCTCCAGCCCCTCTCCCTCTCTCTTAAAAAAAAAAAAATACTAATCACCCACAAGTATATGAAAGGATGTTCAAAATAACTAATCATTAAAGGAATGCAAATTCAAACCACAATGAGATATCACCTCAGACCTGTTAGAGTGACCATTTTAAAAGACAAAGAATAACAAGTGTTGGTGAGGATGTGGAGAGAAGGCAGCACCTGTACACTGTTGGTGGAAATGTAAACTGGTACAGCCACTGTGGAAAACAGTATGGAGGATTCTTAAAAATTTCAGGAATTCTATTTTTGGGTACATAGCAAAGGAAATGAAATCACTATCTTGAAGAGATGTGCACACCCATGTTCACTGCAGGAACATTAACATTAGCAAACATATGGAATTAATCTAAGTCTCTGTCAGCAAATGAATGGATAAGGAAAATGTGGCGTGTATACATAATGGAATATTATTCAGCCATAAAAAGATAGAAATTCTGCAATTTGAGACAATACTGCACTTCAAAAACATTATGCTAAGTGAAATAAGGCACAAAAAGACAAACATTACCAGATAGCATTCATATGTGGATTATAAAAATATTGAACTTATAGAAGAAGGCAGAATGGTGTGGAGGAAAGTGGAGATGAGGATATGTTGGTCAAAGGACACAGAATATCAGTTAGACAGGAGGAGTAAATTTAAGAGACCTATTGCAGGGCATGATGTTTTGAATGAAACCCTTTTGAGTTTATCAATTCAGCGGGTAGCTACTGTTTCTAGTAACCATCAGAGGCCCAGACAAGACCATTAACAGGGGATCCACTTGCATAAGTCTCCTTGGGGCGACTTCATGGTCAGGAGTCAGATTTCAGGCATAGCTTTTAATGACCCAACCATCATGTGAAAGTTTCAGAGTTTTAGTGCTTGCAGACCCTGGAGGGTACAGGCACAAGTGGAGGATGCACAAATACAGAGGTTAGGAGTAAAGAGAGGAGAAAGCAAAGGAACCCTGGCCAATGTGCTGATTAGGTCCAGGTTTCCTATAGGAAGCTGTAATGGGTGGGTCTAAAGCAAGCAGGCAGGAGTTGAAGCTATGACTGAGATGTGATCACTTGAAGTTCTCAGGTGAATGTCTAAAAGAAGCAATAGGAAAGCCAGGAGCTCAGCCTGTGAGGCAGGAGAGGTCTCTGAACACCCTATCTCTGGTCACCAGCTGGAGCCATTTGGGTAAGGAAGAATACTGAAACTGTGTCAAGGGTAACTCAGCCTTGCTTCTGGTGTGAGAAAGTTATATTTAAAAAATGGGGCTGGCGTGGTGCCTCGGCATGCACAAGTATACAGGTTCAAACCCTAGCACCCACGTACACAACTAAGTGTCAGAGCAATGAAAGCCATGTGAAAAACTCAATAAAAATTGATTCTCTCTCTCTCTCTCTCTCTCTCTCACTGTCCTTCTCTCTTTAAAAAAATGGATGTATAATTTAGCTATTGTAAATTGAGCTGCTGTGAACATTGATTTTGCTGTGTCACTGTAATTTGCGGATGCCTATCACTGGTTGAATGAATCCAAAAGCTGTGGTATATACAATGGAGTTCTACTCAGCTATTAGAAACAACAATATTGTGGCCTTTGGAGGTAAATGGATGGCAATGGAAGAAATTATGCTGAGTGAAATTACCCAAACCCAGAGACTCAAGGGTCAAATGTTTTCCCTCATTTGTGGAGATTAGAGCGAACCTGAGGCTTGGGTGAAAGGTCAAGCTCATGTACTAGACTCACCAAAGTCGAAGCAACACATAATCTAGGGCAACCATAGATATGTAGGGGAAGGGAGGGAAGTAGGAGGGAGGGATGATAGGGAAGGATGGTAGGGAGGGATGGTAGGGAGGGATCTAGGGGGGAAATCAATAATATAGCTTACTCTTTACTCTTCCAAAAAGCCAAATAATACTTACGTAATAATTAAATTCTGGAAAATGCACAATCATATATATACATGAATGCCATATATATTTATGCATGTCATGTAATATCATATATATATAGTCATTTACGTCTGTTATGGGGGAATATATAGAAGGGTCAAGAGACTGGTGTGGGTGATGTGAGGGTGATTCTGGTTTAGGATCAGGGTGTATCATATTGCTACAACAGCATTTATGATTGTACAATGACACAACTCATTAATAAAAATAAAATAAAATAAAAAATGCAGAGGGAACAAATGGCAATCTCTTGATATACATGTAACTACAGTTAATAATAATGTATTGTATTGTTGAAAATTACTGAGAGTAAATTTCATGTGTATTCCATGAAGGGAACATGGGGCTGGCTTTCCGAACTCTTTTTGAAATTTCTTGTGAGTCTGTAGATTATTTCAAAATAAAAGGTTACAAAGTAAAGATAGGTTAAAAACAGCCACAGTGGTACTTGCTTATAGTATCAGCCACTAAGAAGGCAGTCAGGAGGATTACTTGAGGCAAAGAGTTCATGACTAGCTTGGGCAACATAGCGAGACTCTATCTCAAAACATATAAGAAAACAAAAAAGATAGATTAGAATGAAATGCAATTTAATACTCTAATGGATTAAGGAGATTAGGGTTCTTCAAATTGGAAAACCACACAGGTTAAAATTACAAAGATGAAAAGTTATTATGAAAGCAATAATGTTGGGTAATTGGAGTGACTGTAGTGAAATCAAAGCATATTTCTGTAAAGAAAATTGTCAGGGATAAAATGGGCAAGTTTATAATGATAAAGGGGCTAATTCAACCAGAAGACATTGTAATCTTAAGTATGTGTGCCCGGGCCTGGAGTGGTGCTCAGTGGTTACTGCACTTGCCTGGCCTGCGCGAGTACACAAGTTCAAACCCCAGCACCACGTACACAAAGAAGTGTTGGAGCAACAAAGTCACATGAGAGACTAAATAAAATTGATTCTCTCTTTCTCTCTCTCTCTCAATGTCCCTCTTTCTTTAAAAAAGAGTATGTATGCCCATAACACAGCTTCAAAAATATATAAAAGAAAAACAAAAAGGAAAGATAAAAAGCAAGTCTACAACTATAATTCATGATCTCAAAGCACCGCTTAGTAATTTAGAAGCAACAGGCACACAGAAAACTTAACACAATGGACACTATTAACCAACTGGTTGCACCAACCAACTTCAAAATGCTGCCCAAACAACTTCAAAACACATATTCCTTTTTATTTTATTTTTTTTTAAAGAGAGAGAGGGACAGAGAGAGAGAGAGAGTACATCAATTTTTACTTAATTTTTCATGTGGCTTTCATTGCTCTGACACTTTGTTGTGTGCCTGATGATGTGCTTTGAACTCACATACTTGTGTGTGCCAGGCAAGTGCCATAACTGCTGAGCCACTGCTCCAGCCCCCTTTCTTTTTAAAGAGAGAGAGAGGGATGGTGGGAGGGAGAGAGAATGAATCAGTTTTATTTAGTTTTTCATCTGGACTTTGTTTTTCTGACACTTAATTGTGCATGTGGTGCTAGGGTTCAAAGTGGAGTTCACATACTTGTTCACATACTCACATACTTGTGTGTGCCAGGCAAGTGCTCCAACTGCTGAACCACAGCTCCAGCCCCCAAACAGATATTCTTTTAAACTGCACATGAAGTGTTTATCAAGAAAAGATCGTATGCTGGGCCATAAAATCACTCCTAACAAACTGAAAGGACAAAAATCATAGAGAAAGTATACTTTCTAGCCAAAAATATTTTTAAAAATTCATTCACAGATACATTGTTAATAAAAGAAAAGTCAATAACACAAGCTTCCAATTTAAGAGGCTAGAAAAAGAATAAATTAAACCCAAATCAAGTAGAAAGGGAGGAGAAAGAAAGCCTACAACAATAGAAATAATCAAATAGCAAATGAACAAACAAAAGAGAAGAGAAATTAAAGTAAAGCTTGATAAATGTCAATAAAGTTGCAAACTCTAGAATGGACTGATACAAAATAATGACAGAACTCACAAATTCCTATTATCAGGAATGTATGATTCTACAGAGAATAGAAAATAAGGGGATATCATGATTAATTAACTTCATGCCAATAAAATCAACAACCCACATGGAACCGCACAAATTCCCTTATAGACACATATTACCAGAATGACTCAAGAAGAAATAGAAAAACTAAATAGTCCTTTATCAAAATTTTAAATTATCCATTAAAAATCTTTAAATGGAATTTCAGGCTAAATTCTATCAAACATTTAAAGATAAACTAATACCAGTCCTATACAAAATCAGAAAATATTGGAGAAACTTGACCTGCATTTCATTCAGGAAATATGAATTAGAACAATATTGTCTAGTATGCAAGAGGCTCTAGGTTCAAGCCCCAGGACCAAACATCCCAAAAAATTAAAAACCAAACACCAAAACCAAAATCAAAATACCCCACCAACAACAACCCCCTGCAAACAAAACCAGAGAAAAATGATGCTGATATCATATTCATTGGCATGATTTAAATTAAAATGACTAATCATAACAAGCTTGTAGAAGAATTGGAACTCTCAGTAATTGCTGGTAAAAACTTTAAAATGTTCAAGATGTACTTCTGTATGATCCAGCAATTTCAGTTTGATATTTATATGATATATGCATATACACATTTGTCTACACAAAGATTTGTACTCAAATGTATACAGATTCTTTTGTAATAGTAAAAAACTGAAAACAATGTATAGGTTCATCAACAAAAGAAAAGACAAATTGGGGTGTTCTCAACTATGAAACATACTCAGCAGTAAAAATAAATGTACTATCAATGAACACAACATAGATTAATGAGAAGTGCACTGAGAGAAGCTAGACACTGAGAGAAGCTAGTACATATTATTTCCATTTATATGAATTCTAGGAAAACACAGATCAGGTCAATGGTGCTAAGTATTAGGAGAAGAGATTTAAGGGAAACTTTAAGGGTGAAGAAAACTTCTCTGTCTTAAATATGATGGAGCAAATTCAAATCTTGTTTGTAGAGAGTATAATCATATCAGGCCTTTTCTGTTTAAAAAAAGAGAGGGAGAAAGAAAAACAAAAGCCTTTGTAGATACATTCACAAGAGAAAGAAAAGTAGCAACCAACATGGAAGCTTAACTATCCTGAACATGGATCAACAAAGACTCCTCCTACAGTTTGGAAAGAAGTGTCCCCTTAAAAGCTCAGGCTTTGGAGGCTCCTGGTCCCTAATATGGCAAGGTTCAGAGGTGGGACTTCCAGGCAATGATGAGAGCTGCAATCTGTGGATTAGTCCATTTGAAGGAGGAATACTTTGAATGGACGACTGGGTGTTAACTCTAAGCAGCTGGAGTGTGACTGGAGGAAGAAGGTTACTGGGAGCATGCCCTTGGGAATTTGGTCTCTCTCTCTCTCTCTCTCTCCTTCCCACCTGTCCTGAGCTGAGCTGTTTTCCTTTGCCATGCCCTTCCGCCATGATGCTCTGCCATCACTTTGGGCTCAGACCAATGGAGTCTGCTAATCGTGGACTGAACCTGTGAAACTATGTACCCCAAATAAACTATTTTGGGGTATTTTGATCACAGTAATGAAAAGTTAACATAATTACACATAATAAAATTAAACCCTGAGGAAATTTAGGTAATAGAATTATGGAATACAGAATACAGAATGTTTAAAGAGAAAAAAGAAAGTTACACAGGAAAAGTAAAGATAATATTAAGAGTAAGAAATTGAAAAAGAACTAAATAGAATTTGTGGAAACAAGCAATATAATCATTCAAGTTAGGTATTCGGTGTACAGAGGAATATATGAGTAGACATGGCTAGGAGAATATATATTACAAAGAAAGTATGAGGAGATGGAAATACTGAAAGATTAAGAGTTATGAAAGAACTTTTCAGAATTGACCAAAGATGTATCTTTAGAACCATAGAATCAGAAGAATAATATGAAAATAAACTAACATTTAGGCATATTGTAATAACATGGCAAAACAGAATACTTTAAAATCAGTTAAGAGGGAGAAGACAGATTATAGATTTGAGAATTTATACAAGAAGGATTTACACACAGAGGATCATAGAATAAGCACTGAGGAAACCCAACTGTTGGTGCAGGCATTCACACCTCAATAAACTGTCATAAAATAATGAGAACAGAGAGTGTTTGCAAAAGCAAAAATTGATCAGATAACCAAAGTGTCAACAAATAATTTCCGAAGGAAAGTGAGCCCAGTTAAAAGGTGCGATGCAAGAAGGTCTGAATGGCAAATGAGCTGATAAACATGGGGAAAATCTGAATATTTATTATAAAGATGAAAACATCTCTTCAAGCTGGGCACTTTGCTTGTAAAGCCAAAGGCTTTGGGAGGTTGAAGCAAGAGGATCACTAATTCAAAGCCAGCCTCAGCAATTTAGTGAGGCTCTAAGCAACTTAACAAGAACCTGTCTCAAAATAAAACAAACCAACAAACAGGCCGGGGATTTGACTCAGTGGTTAAGCACCCCTGGGTTAAATTCACAGTACGAAAAGAAAAAAAAAGGTCTCTTCAAAACTAAGGAGATATTGAAAACAAGATAGATTGAGTTACTGAAAAAATATATCCAAGGTGGGAGAGTGGTGACTAGGTCTAAGTCATCAAGCATTTCTTGTTAAGAAAGATGGTAGAAATAAATCAGGCATGTGTCCGTCACAAACGGTGACATCATCTATAGCTTCTGACCAGGACGTACATTTACTTATGTGATGAGGACAAACACCAAAATCAGACCCTTTGGGGGATGGGGTGGGAAGGACAGGGTTCACAGTAGACTTCAATTGTGTTTACGGAATTTTATTATTTGTGGGACTGGGAACTGAAACCAGGGGCACTCTACCACTGAGCTGCACCCCCAGCACTTTTTATTTTTTCTTTAGGGACAGAGTCTTGCTAAGGTGCTGAGGCTGTACTTGAATTTGCAATTGTAGCTATGATAACAGGCTTGTGTCACTGTGCCGGACTAGAATATTATTTCTTAGTCAGGGTCCTGAATATGTGCTCATTGTTCTTTATATATTTTCATAAGTCTGAAATCTTTTCAAACTATGCAGTGGAACAGCAGTTTTTTTTTTAAACCCCCCTTTAATCTTTCTATAGTAGTGGATCTCAGCCGGGGGCAATGTTCCATTGCCCCCCTCCCCCCCCCAGGGGTAATGGGCTAATTTTGGTTGTTATGCCTCAGGGTGGTGCCACATCTTACCTATGATGCACAGATTGGTCTCCCCACTCCCCCAAATTACCAGATCCTAGATATCAGTAGTGCTGAGCTTGAGGAACTGTTCTTTAGGATACAACAGTTGATTTTTTTTAAAGATTAAATTTTCCTTCTTTCCCTTCTATTTAAAAAGAAATGGAGCATAAAAGTCATCACACAGTGAAGTTGTTTACAGTATCTCTCAGGTACATAATCATTTTCAGAAAGTAAAAATACTTCTCAAGTCACCAGGTGTGGTGGGGTTGGGTTATCAATGCATAGTGAGACCATCAGAGACAAAAAAAAAAAAAAATATATATATATATATATATATATATGTATATACACATATATACATATATACAATGGAATACTACTCGGCCATTAGAGAAGATGATATTATGGCTTTTGATATCAAATGGATGGAGATGGGAAGAATTATGCTAAGTGAAGAGTCCCAATCTCAGAGACTCAAGGGTTGAATGGTATCTCTCATCTGTGGAAGCTAGAATACATGGGGAAGCTAGAATACATGTTAGATGGCTAAGCTAATAATTTCAAATTATATGATTCTCAACGCAACAGGGAGATGACTCCCTAGGATACTTGGAGGCGTAGGGAGGGGGATGGGGGGAGGGTGTAGGAAGAACTAGGATACTGGAGGGTGAGAATATGGGGGAATCATCTCAGAAGGAGATCTCTGTCCTCCACGAGATATCCATTTAACGCAAGAGTTTTTCTGGGGGAAACAGCAACAGTGGGGACCCAAGCTGGGCACCCATGATATGGCATTAGCCCTGATAACAAAGTATATATACATTGGTTCTTGAATGTTTGATAATGTTTCCCCCTCATTTGTAACTCTATATCCATCTAATAAAAAGAAAGAAAGAAAGAAAGAAAGTTTATCTGGGGGAAAGAGAAGGAACAGAAAAGGGAAGAAACAGGCTGGTGCACCAGGGCCACTGCTCCAAAGCAAAGTTCAGGGAGAGCAGCAGCCCTGAGTGACTCAAAGCAGGCTATCTTTAAAGGAAAAATTTGGCAAGCTTACAAACAGACTTACAAAAGGAGTCTTTCTCCAAGAGATACAATTAGCAATTTTCTGTTTATCTATTTCAAGTTGCACCTGGTTGGCTATCAGGGTGGGCTATCAGGGCGGGCTGGAGGGGAGCTAAACTATCCATATCTGAAACCCGAAGTTTGTGGGAACCTCTGGAGGGATGCTTCCCAGAGACAATGACCTTGACTATGAGCACATTATTTTATCTTGGGTATTTCTGTCCACTTAGCACAACTCAATCTTAAATATATTTGTTTTAATCAGGGGGTCTTTACCCTTTTACACAAGAAAGACAACACCAATGGGCAACATAATTAATATTTTTAAAGCATTAAAAATTAACCTTTGGGGCTGGAGCAGTTTGACTCAGTGGTCATGCAGAAGAACCTGGGTTTGAACCCCAAAACCGTGTATGCAATGAAGTGTTGGAGCAACAAAAGGCACATGAAAGACTAAATAAAATTGATTCTTTCTCTCTCTCTCACTGTCCTTCTCTCTTAAAAAAAATTAACCTTTGATAAGTGTTAGGCACAAAGTTGTAACAACTATGGGTTATTTTTGCTTGGAGTTTTCCTCTTTTTTTTTCTTTGTAAAAAAACAATAGGGCTCAGTGGTTAGAACACTAATTTAGGATGTGCAAGAACCAGAGTTCAAACCCCAGCACTACACAACTGGGTGTTGGAAAAACCAGAACCAAATGAAAAATTAAAAAATTGATTCTTTCTCACTCTTAGAAAAGTAAATATAATTTTTTATTGCTCTCTATGTATATATGCAGAAAGATTTACTTGAGGAATTGACACGATTATGAAGGGTGGCATACTCCAAATCTGGGTGCTTTCTCTACGGGATAAAGTCTCCATCAAATAAGTAATTGCTTTCAGCCTCCCCATCTTCAGGAAAGGGACAAAAAAGGTAACTGAGAAAGAAGTCACTTTTGTTTTCTTGCTAGTTGCACATTAGTATTCAATAGCAGTCCTGTACTAAATTCTGGGGCCACTACAGAAATGTCATTAAATTCCAACTTTACACATCTGGCGTGCTGCCTAAATGCAGCTCAGTGTGTTAAAGTGTAGATTACAGCCCAACAAATCAATGCTCTGGAATTGTGGGTTTATGTAAACCTGCAATTAAAAACAGTATGCAATCACTTTCCTTGCCTACCTGATGAGGGGAAAAGAAGCAAGCTATTTTTTCCCTAGGGTGGAGAGGTGAGAATGTCAGCTTAAAATAGAAACATTCCTTGGCTTTATTTTTTTTTTTTTTTTGGCACTGCTGATTGAACCCAGGTGCTTTCTATCACTAAGCTACATCCCCAGCCCTTTATATTTTGAGATACGGTTTTGCTAAACTGTCCGCGTACTCATGATACTCCTGCCAGTCCCCTGAGTAGCTGGGATTACAGGTATGCACCACTGCGCCTGGCCAGATTCAGTTTTTGATAAAGAGAATTTCTCTGTATGTTTCAGCCTACTGTTGACCTATCCCTAATTCAGGGAAATTCCTTCATTTCCATTGTCCAATCTGGGTGTTTCTTCAGAGAACCACATTTGGTGTGGCTGAATGTTCCTTAAAGATCTGTAAGAATTTGTGGGTAAGGCAGCAAAAAATGAAATTGGATCCCCACAAAGGAGTTAATGGTAGAGGGACAGGAAGTTTCGAAGTGCCTGTGAGATCTTACTTAAAAGTGGTGCAGGAGCTTTTCACAAGGCTTCTAGTGGAAAGGCAGGTGCTGCTCTCAACCCTGCGGAAGACAAGGTGGAGCTTCCAAAAAACAAGCATTGTCCTGCTTCTGGAGGTCACATCGGATGGCTTGACATTAGAAAAGGCTTTAGGACATGATTATACCCACAGGGTAAAACTACGTCAGCAACAGTAGCCTCAAATTCAAAGGGAAACTTTACACAGATACAGTTAAGGATACAATTTTATCTTTTGTAGCAGGTAGCTGCAACTATCAGCCAGCTACTGAGAACAAATTGAGAAAGAAAACTTTCCTGATTTGGTCTTTGATATTTTTGGCCAAAGTAAAGCAAAATATCTCATTTTCTTATAGGAAGCCTAGTTTTCATCGCAACAGATAAGTTTCCATAGAAATGTTTTGGCTGCACTTCTCATTTTGGGAGTAACGTGGGCTCTACACAGGAAGGGCTTGCATTCCCCCCCTTACTATGGTCTCCTTGTTTTTGTTACTTTGTCCCACAGTTTTCTAAACCAGTTGTTCCAAGAACCGTCTAACCCTGTACTCTAGAAACTCAGTGTTAATGTGACTGGAAATATGAAAGGATGTTGGCTGAATTAAGGGAATAAATACCTTTATAGAATTCAAACAGAATTTCAGCCTTTATTCATTTTTAGATAATTTCATTTTACTCAAAATATAATTGATAAATGACTTGAAAGGTATACCATTCAAGAGTGAGGATTTAATTGTAGTCTAATATATATTTAAAATTCATTTAATTTCAAATTTCAGTATCTTTTGCTATTTTTGAGGGCAAGAATGAATTTGGCTGTGTTTTTATTTATGGCTGGGGAGGCCAAGACCAGCTCTCCTTATTCCAGTTCTTCGATGCTGCCAGATTCATCAGGATGATGTACCCACTGAGTTTTTCCTGCAAACATTAAAACATCATGTTAGAGTTTCCTTAATTACTTTTACTCCAGGAGTGGAGTTGGGATATATCACTGTCTTCCTTTTCCAAATTTTAGTTATATATAGCTGCATAAAAATTATTGCTAAAATTAGCAACTTAAATAACAAACACCTTGATTTCTTTGAGCCACCTGCCTGTGGCTCAAGGTCTCTCACAAGGCTGCAAGCAAGGTGCTGCTGTGTTCATCTCATGGTTCCACTGGCAAGGATCCCCTTCCAAACTCATCCTGTTGGCAGATTCAGTTCTTTGCAGGCTGTGGGAATGAGGGTCTCAGTTCTGTGTAATCTGTTGGACCAAAGTCTTCCTTTCTTGTTATATGGGCCTCTCCATAAAGCATCTCAGAACTTGGAAGTGGCTTCTACAAGCAGGAAAAGCATGAGTGGGCAAGGCAGACAGAAGCCAGTCTATCATCTAAGCTCATAAGTGACATCTAGAAGCTGGTGACTAGGTCCAGCTCACATTCAAGGACAAGGCATCTTAGGAGCAGCCTATGAGAAGTGTTGTTTGGTTACATTAAAAGCTAATAATTGGGGCTTGAGCGGTGGCTTGGTGGTTACAGCGCTTGCTGGCATGCGTGAGGACATCAGTTTGAACTCCAGCACCATGCACACAACTTAAGTGTCAGAGCAACAAAGTCTACATGAAAAACTAAGTAAAAATTGATTCTTTCTCACGGTCCCTCTCTCTCTTTTAGGAAAAAAAAAAAAAAGCTAATGACTGGGGGCTGGAGTGATGGCTCAGTGGTATAGTGTGTGCCTGGCATGTGCAAGGACCTAGTGTAAACCCCAGCATCACACATGCAACTGTGTCTGAAAAACTAAAACCATATGAAAAAAAAAATTGATTCTCTAAATGAAAAAAAAAAAAAAGCCAGTGGCT
>PVKS010007113.1:0-21595 GCA_004027875.1 Aplodontia rufa | reverse complement strand
GTAACACTGAACCTGAAAGGTATAAGCTGTTTGAGCCAGAGGCACCGGGCTCATTTCCTTGGGCTTGTTTTCAAACTCTTATGAGGCATACAAATATTCAAATGATAAAATAATTTAAGGGGACAGACTACATTTTAGATCAAAATTTGTGGGTACTTTTTGAAACACCACTTAATACAATAGGACAAGGATATTGGTGGAAGAATAAAACAGGATTTTAAAATCATGGTTTATGCTGGGTATGGTGTTGCATGCTTGTAATTCCAGATCCCAGAGACTCAGGTGGCTGAAGCAAGAGGATTGCCAAGTTCAGATCCAGCCTCAGCAATTTAGTTTAGTGAGGTCCTAAGCAACTTAGCAAGACCTGGTCTCAAAATAAATAAAAAGGGATGGGGATGTGGCGCTAAGGTTAAGTGCCCCTGGGTTTAATCCCTGGTTAAAAAAAAAATTATGGTTCAATACCTAGATTCCTAGATTTCTGATGAAAATTCCTTCTAGCAATCAGCAGCTACTCCATGCAGTTCGACCAAGTACTTACAAGCTCAGAGGCCTAAAGGAGTCAGATGTAGAGTATGACAAAGCCTGAAAGATGAGCACACTTCTAAATACAATCAAGTTCTTGATCCTAAATACTGCAGAAAGCAGCACCTGTCACTCCTTGTAAAGACAGATCAGTGTAACCACTTTTTCCTTTCTACTCCCTTTGCTTTCTCTTTGGTGTGACTTCTTGAGAAACACTTGTTCACCTTTCCGAAGTGATGGCTGTTGACCCAAGCATCCTTACCACCCATTCTGCAAGTTCTCACTGCCATCTCAGTGACCGTGGATGCAGCAGACTGGGCCCTGCAGACAGCTTAAGTTATTAAAGTTCATCTTCTCTTGAAGATTAATTTGAAAACATAAACTGGTTTCTAAAATGTAACGGCCCAAAGTTGCTTTTGAAAAAATCACAACTACGATTAATTTGTTTTGGAAGCTATTAGCTAGGAAACACCAATTTTGCCCTAAAAATAAAAATTCTGCTGCCCCAAGTGGTCTAAATTCTTTGCCACTTCTAGTGACTTCAGAAATTAAAGCAAGCAAGTTTTTATTTCTAGTTCAAAGGTTAAAATTCCTAACTGTAAAGTACCAAGTTGAGGATTAAGTGTATAAACCACACACACAACCCAATTATTAGCTTCTTGGGCTTTTGTAATCATTAAACCAATTGCAGAAATATATGAAGTCTATGAAAAAGTAAAGGACAGCAATTTCTTAGTAGATCTATAAAAAACACAGATAACTATTTTGGCAGGAAAGTAGAACAGATATCCAAAGTCTATCTGTCATTTATAGTGACTCAGACTCAAATCATTCTCCAAAACTCAAGATATAGCAGACAAAATGTTTAATTTCTACAATATACATTGCTTCCTTTCAATTTAGAAAATCACAAAAGCAAAAACACTAAAGCTCTAATCAAGTCTGTGTTAACAATTGTTCATGAAGAATTCACAGTAATTGCTTGAAGAGTTTGCAGTGCCAAGGAAGCACAGTAACAAAAGTGTAGAACAACATGGTGTTACATAAATAAAAACAGGGTATAATATTTTGAAAAAACTTGGAGAATTACTTTTTGATTCAGAATGATTGAAAAGTTTTACATGGAACATGTGGGCTGCTGTTTAGAACTGCTTGATTTTTAAACCAGCCAGCCAGCAAAAGCAGGGAGTGAGCGAGAAACATAAAAATGAGCCCTGGGCTAGGAGTTCTGAGACATGGGTGCTCATTTCACATCTTTGGGCTTCTGTCTTCTTATTAATGAAATGGATCAGATAATCTTTCTTGGATCTTTAAAAGCACCAAAACCGAAAGTTCCCTCCGGATCTAGTCAGTGTGATTCAAGGCATATTCTTTTTAATACTTGCAATAAAGTAACATGAGCAATACTGCAGACATTTATTTTGCAATGACAGCATCCTTCCCTCCAATTGAGAATTATTCCTGGAATCACAACCAGGCTTTCCCTATCCTGTTCCATCAGCTGATACATTCCTGAAACAAGGAATTATCTTTCTCATCAGATAATAAGAGAACGATAAAAAAAATTTAGCAGGGGTTTTTAAAATGCCTAATAAATATATGAAACACATACATTTTGACATTGAGAGCATTAAGTCAAAGTTAAAAGAGACTTTCAATGACTTTGTGATGTGAAAATCTTTCACTTTTTGTCAAACCTTTATTTTTCTCTCACACAACACTGTGCTTTGTTATGTACTTGAAAGGTTGGGATGAGTAGGTTTCTTGAAATTTGTGGTCATTCGGGGGTTTATATCTTGTGTTAAATTTGGGATACAGGATAACAACAATATCATATAGGTATGCTTCATACTGATCCTGAACTGAAGATATTTACCCCCTCCATATTTGCATTTTCTGTTAATGTGTTTAACACGGGGAACCTCTGAAGGGCAAAATAACTTCCACAAAATGCCTATATTTTGTCTTTCAGTACTAAAATTTATGGCTTTCACTACAGTAAATAGTTTGTAAAGCTTTCCCAAAGATTGACGATTATATATACACATATATAGCAGTATTCTGGTAATAATGCCTAAAATATTAGTTTGTTTTCTTTCTATATAGATAAAATGTTTGACCAAGAAATGAGATCTAATTTCAGCCTGCATTTCAATGAAGGTATATAATATATGGCAGTTTAAGCTATTGATCATTTGGTTCTTTAGTTTTATCCCCGCAAACAGACCTAACAGAACGTAATGCTTTTAGATCACATTCCAGTTGTGCCTTTGCTGGGTTAAGATCTATCATCATGATCTCTTCTTGTATTTTTATTTTTTTAAAAAATGTTCAGGAAATTTTGACCTTTATAAAGCTAACTCAAACACTAAAGAAAACTAGCCTGTGCATGTAAGTTTATTTTCTACTGTGAAAATGAAAAATTGTTTCTTATATTTTAGCAGCCAGAAAATTGAGACTCAAATTTACTGTTCAAGTTTTACTTGTTGAGCTGCATGAAACCATGTATTTCTGTAATCTTTTAACATTCAATGTCAGCTGGGTGTGGTGGTGCATGCCTGTAATTTCAGTGATTGAGAGGCTGAGGCAGGAGGCTTCCAAGTTTGGAGCCAGACTCAGCAACTTAACACTCAATATCTTCCTCAAAAGGCTCTGTATTCTCTTCCAGCCCTTTTAAAACAGGATACAAATTCAAAAATAAAAACATAGTTATAAGTGAACATTGATAATGTAGTCAAGCATACTATATTACTTTTCACTATAATATAGATTTTAAGAATAATGAATTTAATAGCTATTTTTAGAATGGATAAAATTTTATATAGAAAGTATGCCAATTTCTCTTATTTTCATGATGAGATCATAGTTGTTGTATTAAGTATTAATTTACTGCACTGTTCAAATACTGGTTGGTCTAAATTATCTACTAAGATCAAAAGGCCTACTCAACTATTGAAACAAGTTAGTTATCCAATCTGTCTCTCTGAATATTGTATTACTCCTTAAACACTTTTATCTTTCTAAGTTATATTTTTAAAAGAGGAAATTATGCTGACTTTAATAAATTAAATCATGAATATACTATATAGGTTTTCTTGTCTCCTGGATACAATTTTTTTTAAATAAAAAATGTGATACAAGAAACACTGAGGCAGCATTTTATAAGTGTCACAGTATTCACAATTGAGAACATATCTATATAAAAGAATGAATGAAATCCAGTGAAACTTCAACTTCTCATTTCATTGAGAATTTACAACATGAAATGTAAAAAAGGAAGTTACTTCTTATACATGGTATATCTGTATTGGTTATAATTTAATGAACTGATTCCATTTCACATGTAAGACCTAAAATCTCAGTGCCATAAATAACATAATTGAAGGATCATGTAACAATGTACATTTTAATAAGATTTGTGTAGTGATTTAGAGCAATAAATATCACACAGTGAAAAATTTATCACAAACTAAATACAGTGACAAAAAGAAGAGAAAGCTTATGTACACATTACCAAGGTCTTTATAATAAATTACGGTGTACAATTCCATCATAGCATATTTGTATACAAAGCTCTAATGTGAACAGTGAAAGAAATCTGTCATGTCTTGTTTAATAAAGTTTGTACAGTATCAAATAATATCAAAAGTCTAAAAAAACATGAGTTTTTATATCATGTTTATAAATTATTGTTTTATATACCATAAAAAAAATAAGGTCAAAAGTGCAGTTTAAAAAAAAGTTGAAATTGTTATTCTTGATAAGAGCTAGAAAAATGTACTGTCCCAAGAAGGAAGCAATCTAAAGGCTTGCAGTTTCTTAGGAATTTTTCTTTAATTCTCCTAGAACCTTGGTTACTAAATACTGAAAGATAAACCTATTGGTTTAAAAGTAATTGGTTTAAAAGTAATCTGTTTTACAAAAATAATAGGAAATGTAGATTTGGTGATGAGAAACACTGCAAATAAACAGAATTAAATGAATGTCTACTGGAATGAATGGGCTGTCACTGGATGTGATCAATTGTGGGAGACTTCAAAGGTTTTTATCTTTCTCAAATTTTTAGTCATAACTGGTAAGGAGCATACATCTCAGGATTATGAAGTTTCTAATATAATACAATAGAGATAAATCATATCATCTATTTCTCACAAAAAATAAGGAGCAAAGATCCAGGAATTAAAATGCAGTAGGGTAAAAATTAGTGTAGAAAAGATGAACTAACCTCTGAGTCTTAACTGGCACTTATCACAGGAACTAGCTGTATTTTGACAAATTTCAGAACAAATGCCTGTGTTGAAATAAGTGGCATGCTAACCACTTATATAGGAAATTGAAACGGCAAAACTATAAGCATATAAAACAAATTAAACTTAGAGAAAAGAAAAATAAAAGGAATGTACAGAAAAACCTTATTAAGTTCATTATGGAACCAAAATATTGGCAGAGCTGTGTCAATTGAGAGGAATACTGATTCCTGTTGCTGAAAGTAAGGCAGCCTGAGCCTGGTTCAGCACCACCGTGTCCCTCTCCACCTGCTATTTAACTGCTGATGCACTATTTATACAACACCAAGAAACAGATGATGATTATTTTTTCCACTGAATATATCAAGTTCCTTGGTTGGTTGAACATACACAGACTGCCTGAAATAATAAAAATGTCATCATTACCAGAACAGCAAACGAAGGTCTTCCTAGTTTTGACAAGAAAAAAGGGTTGGTTGCTGAAAACAGAATGGTGCTCTGTAGGCTGCATACATACATACTTAATAATTAACACTGCCTTTAGTAGAGGATTAAAAGTCGATGGATATGGATGCTTGTGCAGAATCTTCTCGCCCTCTAACATAAATTTCACAGGGAATCTCCTCCATTACTCTGTCTTCTAGGGCCTGTTCAGGGCACTCATGTGCCTGTTTGAAAGTGTAGCTACTTTTTTTGAAGGTACTATTAAATGTTTTCATTGGTTGTGGTTGTGCAAAATCATTTCGGAAAGGAAGTTCCATGGAACTGAGGTTGGTCCTGCTCTGTTTGACACTGGGTGCTTGGGATCCACAGTGATGGTCATGAATGCACCTGGAGGCAGTGGAGGATCGCCGCATCTTCTGGTAGTTGTCCAATTCTTCTGTCAAGTCTGCCAGGTCTGCAGAAATCTCTTTATCCCTCAGTGAAAACAGTTCATAATGAGGAGGATCAAATACTTCTTGGAACCCAGTTTTATTAAAAGCAGTTTTGCAAGCCATGACCTTTTTTCGGGGCTGTTTCACTTGTACTAAAATAGAAATAATGAGAAGAACCAAGACAATCCCTGATGTAATGCCAATAATTGTTCCATGAGTTTTAGTGATTTGTTCAAACAGTCCAGCTTTTTTCTTTTCTGTAGATAAAGAAAGAGAAACGTTAAGCTTTTCAAAACTCATTAATAGCAGTCCTGACACAAATCAGTAAAGTATTTTTCGGAAAAGCAGAAAACGTGGGTCAAATATATCAGCCAATGCAAGTGAAAACTGGGCTATTAAACAAATAGAATAATCCTAGTCTTATGATCTCTGGGTAAAGTAACTAATTACAATACAGCTAGAAAGATTACAGAAAAGATAAAAGTTCTTGGTTCCTTTGCTCTAATGGTCCACAAAAGTAATACAACTTGCAAATCAAATTCAATACATAAATATAGAAAATACTAAAATAAATATACTTGTCCTATCAAGTTTAACTTTCTGCTATCTGGTAGGTTTGCCCAACTGTTATGTTTAAGCATATCCACAACATTTCTACTGATGACCACCAGGAAGAGAGAATAAATAAGATCAGACTACCCCACCTAGGTATATTATCATGGTTTACTGTTTTTGAATGATTACCTGAAAATACTTCATGTCAAGTATGCAATACAGTTATGTCAGATTACATCATCTTTTCATAGATATCTATTTAACTCTTAGGAAGATGAAAGGTAGATAAATCTTAGCTCTGAGACAGTGCTTTGACAACAAACTTGCAGACATTCAACAGTTCCCACAAGCAACACATCTTTCAGAGCAAATTTGATGAAATAAAAAAAGCAGTTCTTAGAATGGGTCTGCTCTTTGGTTGTAAGCCTGAATCTATTAGTTGATTTTTACTAAATAGTGTTTCCATGTAATTTTAAAAAGAATAACAGGCTATCCTCTAAATTATTTTGACAGCTAAATAAGGTATCTTTATAGTACAAATGACAAATTTCAACAACAAGAAAATAAAATAAGGGCAAGAAATATCACAATGTGCTTTTGAACAACTTAAGGTAAAAACATACTTTGTAAACAAAAAACTGCTTTTGTTGAGAATAAGTATTTTTCTTTGTTTTTACCACATCCCAGAGGTCTGTTTTCCATTAAAAAAAATTTTATATGTCTCCATTTCTGCTAAAGCAGCTATACTAAGCACAGTTGTAGAAAAGGACTAATTTTAATCTTTCCTTAATGAAAGACAAGTAGTTCTTTTCTCAAAAAGGGTTGGCTTCTGCATTGGACTCACCTTTACAGTGATTTTCATCCCAAGGGTATGCACAGTTTTGAACACCATTACAGACCAAAGAATTATTGATGCACATGTTGCTATGGCAAAAGAAAGTGCTGCCTGTACAAGGAGCTGCAGAGGAAAAGAAAAACTGTTTGCCAAGAGAAAGACATACAAATTACAAACCCATCTTGATATGTTTTATGTTTTATAAGAGTCTTGTCATACCTGAAAGGCCTTTCCATGAACGCACTCTGCTACATAAACAATAAGGTAAAAGTCCATATCCTCTGATGTTGGCTCATGCACACTTTTTCTAATGCTGGGCATTATAAGGTCATTTTCAGTTAATTACAAAATGAATGTATTTCCCATAGTTCTTACAGAACTTCTACATGGCTTAGTAAATTTTTTTAAAACTTTAAATGGCAGCATTAGCAAGAGAGTGAAGACCTTGGAACCTACCATGTGTTGCTGGTGGTAATGTAAAATGGTGTTGCCGCCATGACTCAAACTGCCTCAAAAAGGTAAACACAGAATTTCCCTATGATTCAGCAAATTCTACTTCAAAATCATCTACCTAAAATGACTAAAAGCAGGATCTCAAGCAGGTACTCACATGTCTATATTCACAGCAGTGTTACATCAATTAATAGGTAGAAAAAACCCAAATGTCCATGAATGGATAAGCAAAATGTAGTGCGCTTATGTGTGTATGCACATATATGAGACAACAGAATGCTATTCACTCAAAAATAAATGAATTGTGCTACATACCACAACATGAAGGAAGCTGGAAAACATTACGCTGAGTAAAATAAATGAAACATTACATTTAGCAAATTATTGTTTGACAAAGATTTATGATTTTCCTTATACAAGGTACCTAGAAGGGGCAAATTCAGAGAGAGTAGAACAGAGGTTAACAGGGGCTGAGGAAAAAGGGGAATGGGGAGTTGGTATAGAATTTCAGTTTGGGGTGATGAAAAAGTTCCATGAATAGTGGTGATGATCGTATAGCAACGTGAATGTTCTTAATGCCCCTGAACCATTCACCTAAAAATGGGAAATTTTCTGTTATAATTTAGCATAGTAAAAATGGAAAAAAGTATACTCTTCTGAATTAAAATAATTTTAAAATTTTGTTTATTTTGAGGTGCTGGAGAATGATGAACTGAGCACTTTGTAGATTCACGGCAAGTGCTCTACCCCTGGGCAACATGCCCAGCACAAAGCATACTTCTAAAACACAGTACAGGTACGTGGGGTACATGGAATATAATTCCTTATCTTGTGTAAGATGTTCTTTCAGCACTGAATGTTGCCCTCCCTTCATGGGTGACCACCTACTCATTCTTCAAGATGGTCTCAAATGTGACGCTCTCTGAAAGGTCCTGTTGATTCTCCCAGGTGGCTAGTCACTCCCGTGTTCTGTCATATTCTGTTCACACCTCTATTTGGCACCTCTGGTTTATGTAAACATATGCTATAACTGACTATGTGTTTACTTCTGTTATGAAATAAAAGCTCTACACAGGAGACAAAAATCCAACACAGTGGAGCTGGAGTGGTAGCTCAGCGGTCATGGCGTTTGCCTGGCAAGCACAAGGACGCGAGTTCAAACCCCAGCACCACGTACACAACAACGTATCTGAGGAATGAAAGTCACATGAAAAAGCTAAATAAAGATTACTAAAAAAAAAAAAAAAAAAATCCAACACAACAGTATAAACTACCTTGATATAAAGAAGCACAAAAACACCTGAAAGAAGTGAAGTAGCTTAATGTTTTCCCTTGTTACAAGATTGTAAAAGTGCAAAATCAAAACTTCCACTAAGTCTTTTAAAATTATAATTGGGCAAGATGCATTTCCTGCCTGACAGACTTTATTTTTGATATTCAGAAAACAGATTTTTTAATCAAGGAAGGAGCATTTTATGTTCTTTTAAAAATTCCTTATGATTAAAGCTAAAATTTTACTGCACTAATAAGTGGGACTTCAAACATAATCTTCTTAATAAATACACAATGAACTTCATAAAAATATAGCCATGAGTTTAAAAGTTTTCCCTCTAAAGCAGTGCAGTTTTCAGAAGTTCTGGAGTACCTGACCACAATCTCCTATGATAGTATGTTATCAGTAATAAAATTTATTATTTTGGTATTCACTTGCCATACTGTCTCTCAACTGGCTCTGAATATGGGCTGGAAAAATAAGCATTTACTGGGTCTTCAGAAGACCCTAAACAAAATCTGATAATTCTCAATAGGAGAACATTCAAACTAGCTTTGATATTTGAGTGCAAACAGAATTTCTCCCTCTGCCTCAGCTTCCTCTTTAAAAATGATTGAGAAGGTGTACAGTGTATCTCAGACTTCTGGCTCCAAGATTTGATAATATTATGAAATTATAATTCTTAGCCATGTTTATAATTATAATTAATTTGCACTTAATCTAAGTGCAAAAAAAGTACACAGTAATTTACTCAGACTGTTAACTTATCAAAATAATAACATTTAAAGTGTTAAAACAAATATTTCATGATTCTTAGAAAATTCTTCATATTATTTCAAGCAATTAGAAAGTAGCACTGATACTATCAAATTTAGGTTTGTAGAAATGTTGTATTTATAATTACAAATATTAGGCTTTATGGCTTTTCAATGGATCAGCAAAGCTGCTGAAAATAAGAATCAAGGTGCCAGTTACTGATATAGAATGCTAATGAACTGCTTCAGTTCAAAACCATAATAAAAAGCCTAAACTTTAAGTCTTTATGAGTAATGGACAAATAATAGTACTGCCAGTTATGGAATGCTCTCTGCTTCTTGCCTGAGGACTCTTTTCCTGCCTTTACTCATGATTGGGTCATGGACAGAAGAGGAGGGTTAGGATTTCAGCTCCACTTGACTTTTGAAGAGATGTGGCAATGATGCTGAACGATGGCTCTGTCCTTCAACTAAGCCTGCAGGAAACCTGCAGGCAGTATGTCACTGAAAATCACATTATGAATTTAGTCTAACAAAAATATCTTCTGCTGCTTTCACAGTTCTAGTCCTAGAAATTATTTTCCTGAAATCATATCCTTTCTTAAAGAGTAAGTTACATATTAGTATTCAGCGATTGGGAAGAAGTTAAACATATCCTGATTGCTATTCTACATCATCCATGTTAGCAAAGCTTTACTATTTTAGTCACATCTACCATCTATAATGGGTAAGCATGAAGTGAACCTCTCATGCAAAATTAGCCCATTTATATAAACCTCTTCTTAAATATTGTTTTTATGGATGGATTCATAACAATTACAAATAATTAACAGCTTAAAGAACAAAAGTAGTAGTTCAACAATTTGAATTAATGATAAGTCTGTAAAAATTTACTGTCTTGAGCTCTGAAATGTGCTTATCAAGTGGAGATTTTCAGACTAAGATATGTTTTATAACAGTCTGTGAAATCCTTCATCTTGATCACACTTTTTCTGGAGGGGTAGTTTTCTTCTTGTTCTTAGGTAATGAAGCTAAATTTGGGATTTGGAGATACATCTACCACAGCCTTATGACTTGGCCTTAATTTGGTTATTAATAATAAAAAGATATCATTTGAGGGGGACTTTCCCTTGTTTAATATCAGAATTATATTAATAATTAGTGTATGTGGACTAAAACAGATTAGAAAGGAATTTCTCATATAAGATTTAGATTAGCATTGCCCAAGTATGTGATCCAAAAATGTGAGCTCATGGCTACACTGAGGAGCAAAAAGTTAAAATTAATATTACTAATATACTTTCTTTATCCCAACATATCTGAGCTTAAGAGTTAACAGAGCAGGCCTGACGCTGCTGCCTTTAGAAAGTTCTGCTTCCAAGGTTGGCCCATCTGTAAACTTGGCAGATAAAGGCAGTTCACAATGCTTACCGTTTGTTTAAACAATGTCATTTATGCCCAAACACTTGCTTTCCTTCTGGATGTTAGGACTTTTGGTACATGCAAGGCCATGGTGCCTATGTGACCAGACCCCAATAAAAACCTTGGGTCCTGTTTAATGGACTTCTCTGAGCAGAAACCCTGCATACATGCTACTGTGTCTTTTGTTTCTGGTGAAACAGCATCCTCAGAGTGCCCCTCCTACAAGGGCACAATCACAAAGAAGCCTTTGTAGGGATTTCTCCAGACTATGACATGACATCTTTTTTCCTTTGCAGATCCTATTGTGTATCCTTTCTCTGTAATCATTCTTAGCTGTGAGTACAAATATAGGCTGGGTCCTATGGGTCCTTCTGGAAAATTATCTAACGTGAGTGATTTGAGGAAACTATGAAATAATGCCCAAAATATTCTCATTTTTAACATGAAATAAATCAAAAGTATTATTAATGTGACACTTTACATTCTTTATTTCATGCCAAACCTCCAAGATCTAGGGCGCAGTTTTATAATTGTAGCACATACCCATTTAGATTGGTCATATTACAAGTGCTCAACAGCTAGCTACATGTGCCTGAAGCACAGTACGCTGAACAACACAGGAAGAGATGTCAGAGTAAATAAACCAGGGAGAAAAGTAAGGTGGCTAAAAGGTTTTATTAACTTTGTCTTTGTATAAAATATTGGTTTGTAGCTATTTTAAATAAGAAACAGCTTTTGTATAGTTTTCTTTTTATTTAAGTTTGAAAGTTCTCAAATTAAAAATACATTTTCAGGGGCTGGAGTGAAAACGTGGTGGATTCAGCGCTTGCCTGGCATGCAAAAGCATGTGGGTTCAAACCCTAGCACCACATACATAACAAAGTATCTGAGCAATGAAAGCCAAATGAAAAACTAAATTAAAAAAAAAAAGAAAAACTAAATAAAATCGATTCTCTCTCTCTTCACTGTCCTTCTCTCTTAAAAAAAAAAAAGAAATACATTTTCAGAAAGAAGCTCAGGTTATATCCATCATACAAAAAGCAATAGCAGCACTGGAGTGGTGGCTCAGTGGTTACGGCGCTTGCCTGGCATATGTGAGTCCGCGAGTTTGAACACCAGCACCACATACACAATGAAGTGTCTGAGGAACCAAGGTCACATGAAAAACTACGTAAAAAAAAAAACTGCTTCTCTCTTTCTCTTACTGTCCCCTCTTTCTTTAAACAAACAAACAAAAAAAGCAATAGCAGCGCAATTTAGCTCATGGCAAATATCACTGCTGAGCTCCTGGCTTCTGTAATGCCCAAAAAACCGAACCCTGTGTCTTATCTGTTCACTTTTTACTTTCCAAAGCAGTCCAACTCAAAATTGTAGGTAACTCTGACTCATCTGGCTTCCCATTCACTTGAATAGTCTCCAAATCTTGATCAATTTCCGTAACTCTTCTTCATTCTCAATGTTTGTTCAGACCCTCCTGGTTTCCTACCCTAACAATGGAAGCAATCTCTAACTAGCTTCCATGCCACCTCTAAAATATGACTTGGATTATGTTATTTTGCAGTATAAAACTTCCAGATGTCTATAAGATAAAGTACAAATTTAATCTTTAATCTAAAGGCATTTGTATTCTAGCTTTAACTAGTACTTCCTGGCTTATTTCTCTGCATTCTCTACCAGTACTTCTTGTGTTCTGAATTAGCTCTGGTTCAATGCCTATACATTATATTATTTCCATTTAGAATAACAACTTCAATTAATGTTTCTACCTTTTAAAATATATCTACTTTGGGGGCTGGAGCGGTGGCTCAGCAGTTTCAGCACTTGCCTGGCAACCACGAGGACCCGGGTTCAAACCCCAGCACCACGTACACAACTGAGTGTTGGAGCAACTAAGGCCATGTAAAAAACTAAATAAAGTTGTTTCTCTCTTTCTCTGTCTCTCTCACTGTCCCTCTCTCTTTAAAATCTATCTATCTATCTATCTATCTACTTTGTGCTGGAATAGCGGCTCAGCAGTTATGGTGTTTGCCTGGCATGCACGAGGACGTGAGTTCAGACCCCAGCACCATGTACACAATGAAGTCTCAGAGCAACGAAGGCCACATGAAAAACTAAATAAAATTGATTCTTTCTTTCTCACTGTCCCACTTTAAAAAAATAAAAATAAAATATATCTACTTTAAAGAATAAATTCAAACAATCTATACTCAAGGTCTTCTTGCTCTATGACTGAGGCTGCCTTCTAGAAGTGACCGAGTTGTTTAACAGGACAACACTTTGTCTATTCCTCACACTGATTTGACATATTCAATCCTGTGTCATCATTATTTGCATATATGTTACCTGACCTAAGTGATTATAAGATCCTTCAGGGCAGGGACTATTTCATCTACAGCATCAAACACACTACTTTGTATGATAAATGCTGAGAATGGAAGGTTTCATAAGAAGGCTGGTTGGTCCAACTGGCTTCATAACTATCTGACCTTCTGCAAAGAGTTATGAGAATGCAGCCATAACACATCTGGGATAAGGTCATAATCATGATTTTAATATAAAATGTACAGAATAATATAGTATCTTGAAATTCTAAGGAAAAATTGTTTCCAAATTTCTCAAGAAAAATATCTGATAATATCTTGCTGTTATACCTTTGTACTTCTAGACTTTGAATTTATATAAATCATACCACTTATTGCACCATATTAATCAGTCAGGGTATAAAAGTTAAAATCCTGTTTCATGAGCACAATAGATAAGATATAGTACTTATTTTTAGAATGGATGTGATAGGAAATGCACACTCAAATATATATGGGCAATTTAAATGTGTCTTTAAATGGTAACTTGCTTCATAAGGGAGATAAATCTGAATAAAGGGGCCATCAGAGAAACTAATCAGCCCTACCCAACTCTGAACTAATAAAGTCAAGGGCCATTTAAAACTGTGTTAGCTTTTTATTGCTGTGACCAAAATAACTGACTCAAAAACAACCTGGAGAAGGGAAGATGTATTTTGGCTCAAGGTTGGCCACCTTCATTGCTCTGGGTTGAGGTGAGGCAGAATCCATAGTGGAGGAGGAAAGCTGTCAGCTCATACCAGCAGGAAAGCATAGAGGGAGAGAGGGAGGTTAAGAAGAGAAGTAGCATAAGAGAGGAGGAGGAGGAAGAGGAGGAGAGGAGAGAAAGAGAGAGAGAAGGAAGGGGGCAGGGACAAAATACAGTCCCCAAGGGCATGCCTCCAGTGACCTACTTCCTCCTATCATACCCTGCCTGTTCAGTTTCCACCAGCTCCTAATAGTCCATTCAAATGATTAATCCACTGATGAGGTCAGAGCCCTCGTGATCCACTCATTTCCCAAAAGACCCACTTGGGGACGTTGCTACACTGGGGACCAAGCCCAAGCTTTTGGAAGACATTCCAGATCCAAACAATAACAAAAATCAAGTAAAAATTGATGGCATTGCTTTTGACATTGGATTTTTGTTAAAGATAATGTAATATGATTTTTCTTATAATAAGCAAAATAAGCACCTAGGGATTATTGACACAGCACTGGAAGTTTTAAAAGAAAGGCAAAGAAATACAATACAACCAATTTTTCATAGTGGAAATTTATTCACGTGAATTATCAGAAATCTAAGAGATAAAACCCAAAATCTATTCATAAAAATTTCTCCAGTTTACAGGAGTTCTTCTGGGGGAAACAGCAACAGGGAGGACTCAAGCTGGGCATCCATGATATGGCATTAGCTCTGGATAACTACGTATATACACAATGGTTCTTAAATGTTTGATAATGTTTCCCTCTATATTCATCTAATAAATATATTTTAAAAAGTCTTCAGTTTAAAAAAAATTATTTTTTTTGATCCAGGTCTTGCACTGGATCAGTTTTCTCCACTCTTAAGCTGGTTGGTTGTACATGAGCTATTATCAGCTTTGATAGTAAAAATGTTTCCACATGCTCACCAAATAGTAAGCCAACTTTTAAAGATAAAAGCAATTCATAAGATAAAGTCTACAGTCTACATAGTAACCACAAAGAACTTATCTACAGAATATGTACAAAAGGAAATGCAAAGGGAATCAAAATTTGTCACTATTAAAAAAGAGAAGGCAGTAATGGATGCAGGAAGACAAAGCTGTGGGACATACAGGACAAAAAGCAAAACTGCACAAGTCCTTCCATTCTGGTAATGACTTATAATGGACATGGATTAAACTTTCCATAGAAAGGAAGAGACTGGCAGAAAGGATTAAAAAACCAGATTCAATTATCTGCTATCTGTAAGATCTCACTTTAGGTCTAAAGCTACAAAAAGTGAAAGTGAAAGAATGGGAAAAGATTCCACACAAATAGTTACTGAAAGAGGAAGTATTGATACAATTCTCAGACAAAAATACTTTAATTAAAAATTGTTGCAAGTCTGGCTGGAGCGGTGGCTCAGCAGTTACAGCATTTGCCTGGCATGCCCAAGGATCCGAGTTTAAACCCCAGGACCATGTACACAACAAAGTGTTGGAGCAACGAAGGCCACACGAAAAACGAACTAAAACTGATTCTTTATCCTCTCTCTCACTGTCCCTCTTAAAAAAAAATGTTGCAAGTGACAAAAAAAGGACATGATGTATTGATAAAAGGGCTAATTCACCAAGAAGATATAATAATTATAAATGTACATGGACTAAAGATCAGAGACTCAAGAATATGTGAAATGAACCATGATAGAAGTAAAGGACACAGTTTTTCAGTAAGAACTAGAGATTTCCACAGCCCACTTTCAATAATGGATAGAACAACCCGACAGAAGACCAACAACAAAACAGAGGACTTGAATAACAGTATAAAGCAACTGAATCTAAAAGACATGGAAAACTACTCAACAGCACAATAAACATTTTTCTTAGGTGCACATTTAATAGTCTCCAGAAGAGACCATTGTTCAGCTATAAAAAAGTCCAAATACAATTTATTTATTTTATAGAGAGAGCAGGAGAGAAGCAGAAAAAGATAATCAATTTTTAAATTTATTTTTCATCTGATTCTGGTTTCTCTGACACCCAGTTGTATATGTGGAGCTAGGGTTTGAACTTGGGTCCTCATGCATGCCAGGCAAGTGCTCTAACCACTGAGCAACCACTCTAGCCCAAAATTTAAAAGACTGAAATCATACAAAATTTCTTTTCAAATTTTCAATGGAATGGAAGCTAGTTATTAGTAACTGAAGGAAATAGAGAAAATTTACACATTTTTGGAAATTAAACTATACAATCATTTGTATAACTTTTAAAGTTGTGATTTCAAAGAAGAAATCATAAGGGAAATTAGAAAATACTTTAAGATGAATGAAATAAAAATTCATGGGGTGTGGTGAAAGCAGTGCTCACAGAGAAATTTACAGCTATAAATACCTACGTTAAAAAAAAAAAGGAAGGGAGGTAGAACGAATGAGCACAGATCAATAACTATACTTTGGAACTAGAAAAGGAAGAACAATTAAACCCAAAGGTAGCAGAAATAAGGAAGCAATAAAGATTAGAGGAGATAGAGAACAGAGAGAAAAGAAAACTCCAAAGATTCTCTGGAAAGATTTTAACTGACAAACCATTAGCTAGAATGACTAAGAAAGAAAAAGATGCAAGTTGTTAAAGTAAAAAATGCAAATGAGGACATTAATTCAGGTCTTACATCAGAGAATAAGAGAATATAAGAACTGTATGCCAATAAACTGATAACCTCATGAAACAGATTCATAGGAACACATAATCTACCAAAATTGCATCCTGAAGAAATAAAAGTATGAATAGATCTAGAATTGGCAAGGAGATTGCAGAAATAATAAAAAAAATCTCCTAACAAAGAAGAGCCCAGGCCCAGATGACTTCACTGGTTACCACACATTTAAGGAAGAATTAATGACATAACAATCTTCAAACTCTTCCCCCAAAATGAAAAACAAACACCTCATACTGATTCTATGAGATTATCATTATCCTGATACTAAAGCTAGACTAAAAAGATACAAGAAAAGGAAATGAAAGATTAATATCACTTACGAACATCGATGGAAAAACCTCAAAATACTACTAGAGAAGTCAACAACATCTAAAATAATTATATACCATGATCATGTGAAATTTACCCCAGAATGCAAAGATGGTTCAATATACAAAAATCAGTGTAATACATCACATTAATAAAATGAAGATGGAAAAAACACATGGACATCTCAGTTGAGTATGAAAAACCATTTGGCATAATACCCTTTCATGATAAAACACTCAAACCAGTAATAGTAGAAACTTCCTTAATATGATAAAGGCCATATATAAAAACTCAAAGTCAAGATCACACTCAATAATGGAAGACTGACATCTGTTCTACTAAGATTAGGAACAAGACAAGGATACCCAGCATCATGTCTACTCATCATAATACTAGAAGCTCTAACTAGTACAATTAGGACAGAAAAGGAAATGAAAGGTATCAAAATTAGAAAGGAAGAGTCAGGCATGGTGGTATGTAGCTGGAGTCACAAGTGTTCAAAGTAGAGCAGGAGGATCACTTGAACCCAGGAGTTCAGAGCCAACCTGGGCTACATCCTGAGACCCAATTTTTTTTTTTCTTAAAGATTTGGACGTGGAGAGTCAATTTTATTTATTTTTTCATGTGGTTTTTGTTTTTCTGACACTTTGTTGCGTATGTGGTGCTGGGGCTTGAACGTAGGTCCTTGCGTGTCCCAGGCAAGGAGCCGGCTCTACTGCTGAGCTACCTCTCTAGTCCCCTGAGATCTAATCTTAAAAAATAAATTAAAAAAAGGAAAAGCAAAATATAAATTATCTCTATTGAAAGATGAATGATCTTGTATAAAGAAAACCCTGAAGATTAATATTTTAAAAACATCTCTTAGAGCAAATGAACTAATTCAGCCAAGTAGCAGATACAAAAACAACAAAAATCATTTTTTTTCTCTTTTTATGGGGGTAGTGGGGATTGAACCTAGGTTGCTTCACCACTGAGCCACATTCCCATCCCATTTTATATTTTATTTTAAGACAGGGTCTTGCTAAGTTGCTTATGGCCTAGGTAAATTGTTGAGGCTGGCTTTGAATCTGCATATTTTCCTGCCTCAGCCTCCCAAGCTGCTGGGATTACACAGGTGTGTACCAATGTGTCCAGCTCACATTTTTATGTACTAACAAAGATCAGAAAAATATTAGAAATAAATTTAATCAAAAAGGCAAAAGACTCATACACTGAAAACTACAAAATATTGCTGAAACTAAACATGACAAAGAAATGGGAAGACACCTTGTATTCATGGATTAGAAGACAATAAAGATAAACTTTCTCAAAGTGATTCACAGATTTAAAGTGATCCCTATCAAAATCGCAATGATGTTATCTGCCTAAATAGAAAAACCTATCCTAAAATTCATGGGATCTCAAGGGAACTTGGACAATCAAATCAATACTGAAAAAGAAGAAAATATTGGAGAACTCACACTTCCTCATTTCAAAGCTTACGACAATTCTACACAGTTGGCACTGGCATGAGGATAGACATATATACCAGTGGAACAGAGCAGAGAGCCTAGAAACAAACTCCCTCACTTATGGGTCAACTGCTTTTTGATAAGGGTTTGATACCCATTCAGTGATGAAAGGATGTCTTTTCAACAAATGGTCATGGCAAAACTGGATATTCACATGAAAAAGAAGGAAGTTGGGTGCTTACCTTACACAATACGCAAAAATTAACTCCAAATGGATTAAAGACTTTAACATAAAGAGCTAAAATATGAAACAGAGGAAAAATATGGAGAAATTTTTCATAATACTGGCTTTGGCAATGATTTCTTGGTTATTACACCAAAAGCACAGGCAACAAAATAATAAACAAAATGGACTGTCAAAACTAAAAATTTTCATGTCATGTTGAAGGACTATCAGGAGAGTAAAGATAACACTTGCTAATCACATTATAGCTGACATATAGATAGAACTCCTCAACTTGAAAATCAAACTACCCAGTTAAAAAATGGGCAAAGACTTGAATAGACATTTCTCAAAAAAAGCATACCAATGGCTAAGTAGCTCATAAAAAGATATTCAACGTTAGTAATCGTCATGCAATGAAAGCCCACACTGAGGTGCCACTTTACATACACTAGAAATGTGAAAATCCCCAAATGTTGGCAAGGATGGAGAAATTAAAACCCTCTCTGCTGTTGGTGGGGATGTAAAATGATGCAGCCACTATGGAAAACAGCTTGTTGGTTCCTCAAACACAGATTTGCTATGTGTTTCAGCAATTCCTGTGATCTAACTGAAAGCAGAAACTAACAGATTCCTTGTATAATGATGTTCATAGCAACATGATTCACAATGACCAAAAGGTGGAAACAATCTAACTGTCCATCAGAGAATGTCTAAGCAAAATGTGTTATAAACATACCATAAAATATTATTCAGCCTTGAAAAGGAATGGAATTCAGATACATACAACATAGATGAAGCCTGAAAACATTATGCTAAATGACACCAGCCATATGCATAAGGAAAAATGTTGTACAATCCTATTTTTTTGAGTCATCTATATTAGAAACATTAAGGAGAATAGTTGTCAAAAGTAAGGAGAAGGGAATGGAAAATTATGGTGCATACTTTCAATTTGGAATGACAAAAATAATCTTGAAATGGACAATGGGGATGGTTGCACAATAAGGTGAATATACTTAATGCCACTGCTGTACACTCAAAAATGGTTGAGGATAAATCTTATGTATACCACCATGATTTAAAAAGAAAGTTACAACTCTTTGGAATTTCTGTTTTGGCAACATATATCTTTTGACCAACAAGTGCCCTTGTAGGAGTCTATCTTGAGGCTATATACCTCTAACAATATGAAAATACACACATCTTAATGTGATTTATTGTGGCACTGTATGCAATTGCAAAATACTGAGAATACCTAGTTGCAGACAGATGGACAAAGATGGTACAAACAATGGTCTACTCTGCAGCTGTAAAAATAAGGATGATTTCTGTAAACTGATATGAAATGATATATTCCAGGATATATTAAGTGAAAAGTACAGAGCGCAAGAGAATTATGCTGACTCCTTCACGTAAGAAAAATGGGGTTATAAGACACATGTGTCTGCTCATTTGTGCAAAAATAGAATGGATAAGAACAGAATGCAAAGAATGAGGGAATGAGAGTGGGATTGAGCAGAGAGAAGACAATGATACTTTTCAAGTATATCTCTTTGTATCTCTGAATAATAGCCACGTTCCAAGTACCCCAAATAAAGAGCAATTTAAAGAACCATAATGTGGCAGGGGACACTAAACAAAATAGGAATAGTAACAAATGAACTTACATATATTACAGACAAGCAAGTCATGAAGAAACAGAGAGGAAAATAAACTATAACCTAGGTAATGGGAAAACAAGATTCAACAGGCTGAAGTCAAAAAGAATTGTACACAAATAAAATACTCGATTAGGGAATTTCTCAGAGATGTGGGCTGGTGATTGTGAAATCATGTGTATTAGAATTGGAAAAATAAATATATTTTGGAGGATGAGTCAGGTTTCTCACAGTAAGAAAAGGAAAGGACTCCCTGGAAATATGTTATTGTTGGTTTGAGGGCTGGGCAGGGAAAGCACAGGTTCATCCAGGTAAGTAAGGGAGGGACTGAAGATAAATACTTAGATGCAAGAAAGGATACAGGAGGCAAACTTTAAGGAGCTCCCAAATGCCACGGACTGAACTTTAAGCAATAAAATGTCAGTATTCTAGAATAAGAATAGTATTATAACGATAAATACCTATGGGCTCACACTGATATGAATAACTGAATAAATAAATGAGGAAAAACTAACATCTCTTCCTTATAAAAGAATTCTGATTAACATATATGAAAGGTATGGTGGCAACTAAGAACCATCATGAGGTAGACACTAAAGTACTAAACCATTATCAGATGCTAAATTTAGTGTGTAAAAGGATATTTGCTGTCTGGAACAGACTTATTAATCAGAAAGGAAAAAATAGTAACTTTATGTTGGAGAAAACTGGCAGACAGCACCTTAATGAAGTGAGGGAAGTTAGTATCACTAGCAATGAATACATTTTATGGGCTCCAAACCTCAGTGACATGAGAAAAGCCCACAATGAAATGCATTTCCTCAATTAAATCTATAAGAACATATTGTGCTAACCCAAACTATTGAACATTCTACCAAATAAGTGACCAGGATTCTTCATGTGTGTCAAGATCATGAAGACCAAGAAAGGCCAAGGAGCTGTGAAGCAGACTAAGGATATTTCACAACTAAAAGCAGTGGGGGAAACTGGATTATAACACATCAATGGCGGAACTGGTGACATGTGACCTTAGGTTCTATAGATTGGTTAATACTATTGTCTCAATGTTATTTTTTATTTTGTTGGTAACGTTAGGTGAACGTGAGTAAAGGGCATATGGCAACTACTAATTTCACAACTTTCTGTAAGTTAAAAGTTTTTTTGAAAAATAAAAAGTTAAAAAAAAAAAAGAAAACATTAATACCATACCTAAATCTTTGGTGACCACAGTTTGGTGGATTCATAATTACTTACCAAGTTAAATTAATACTAT